>PVLA01004616.1:0-170835 GCA_004027455.1 Hydrochoerus hydrochaeris
ATAGGTTTTAATTAACCTCAACTCCAAGCAGGAAGCACCCCAGGCTTAGGGCCAGGCAGGGACAATCCCAAGCAATAGGTGTCAATTAACTCTTTTCACCTTTGTAACATCTCAATCTTGTTACTTAGTTAGCTTGGGAAATGTAAGCCGATGCACCTGGATGCCTGCAGGAGGAAGAGATGTGTGAGGCTATCATGCCACTCCCTACATTTTTTCCCTTATCACTTATGGGAGTATGGCAGTCCCTGTGAGGACACGCCTGTCTTAGGTCAAGGACTCTTCATATGAACCCAACCAGGCCTTACCCGTCATGGGCCTGCAGGACAGCAATAGGTCCTGTGCCTGTCTTAGGCGGCCGGTGGCGTAACATATGTGTCCTAGTTGCCCGTCTCTCGCTGCCTGTCCAGTGTCTCAGGGCAGTTGTCTCACAGGAATTTTGTAAATCCTCCTCCATGAGCTCTTTCATTTAAAGCTTTTGTATAAACTCTCTCATACTACTCACAGAAGGTAAAATTTCACAATTGGTTTTCACAAAGTGGTTATCTAGAGGGTTTCTAGTAACTCCTCTGGAGTTTCTATTTTTGATTTCATATTGAGTATTACATGAAAATATATATATGTGAATTACACAAATTACAATTATCAGTACAAAACATTACAAGATCCTTGCGCCCAATTCCCACATGCGGTGTCCTTTTCCTGGAGAAGCGATTCCTTGAAGTGCTCTCCTCCACCCATGGACCTTGTCACAAGGCGTGGATGGACTAGGACGCGGTATCCATCAATCTATAAACAAACACAAGTTACAAGCTCAACTCTTCCTCTCTAGACTTTCCTGACATTCTCACAATAGAATGGACACTATCCCCTTTGGGACCTCCACTGCCACTGCCACTGTCACTGTATTAATTCTCACTGTTTCACTTATTTACATGTCTATACTTCATTAGTAGGCTGAGTTTTGTTAGGAAATAACCTTATTCACCTTTATACCCCCAGTGACTAGTGAAGTAGATATATAAGCTTAGTAGCCTGCTGTCTTAGTTACATTTTTGTTGTGGCACACAATATCCAATACCCACAAATTAAAGTTATAAATGCTTATTACAGCTCACAGTTTCTAAGAGGTTTCAGTACCTAATAAGCTGGATCCAAAGCAAGATGGCATGAAAGAGGAGAAAGAGTTCATGGCATGGCAATGGAATTGGAGACAATTAAGGGAAGAATATAAACCCTTCCAGGCCATGTCCTCAATGACACACCCCCTCAGACTATGCTTCAACTTGCAACATCACCTTTACATATAAACCTATCAGTGTATTGCTCCATTGATTCATGGATGAGTATCATACCCCATGCTCCAATCACCTCCAAAAAGCCCCACCTATGAGCACATGAGGACTTCAGAGGACATCTAAGTATTAACCATAAACCTTGGTATGTGTTCCTGAATGACTAAACAAACAACTTAGTGAAATGCTTTATCTAACATAGAACACTGTGACAGTTAGCATTCTCTCTTTGGAAGACAAAGAATTTTTTTCTCCTAAAAAAAATGTCCTATTCAAAGCAAATAAAGTTTCAGATTGAACTAAGAATACTAATCAGCTGATCCCTAAAATAATGAGTTTATACCAAATTTTCTGGAAGTAATCACTGTAATCAGAAGAATTCTTAATATTTCATAGAAGAGGTATAAGAGTTTTTTCAGAGACAGAAAAGATGATGGAAGTAGGACTATGGAGATGCTATGCTACTGGCTTTGAAAGTAGAACAAGGTAATCATTGACCAAAAAATATGAGCAACCTCTATAGTGGACAAAGAAAGGAAATGGATTCTGTATTGGAGTCTTCAAAATGGAACACAGCTCTGCTGATATCTTACTTTTAGCCCAGTGAGAGCCATGTCCAAATTCTAACCTAAACGACTGCAAGAGGATATATGGGGTTTTAAACCTCTAACTTTGCAGTGAATTATAACATCAGCAATAGAAATCCAATATATTCTTACAGAATCTTTTGTGTTTAACTTCTCATATGTCACTAATCTTTCACTACTGAATATTACATTTGAATTAAAGTACAATAGCTACTACTTACTATGTATGTTATGAACCAAACAATGTAATCACCATTTTAAACCACTAACATTAATATACATATAAAACCCTCTTCAGAAATTCTCTATTTTAGATGAAAAAATAGAGACTAAATAAAGTTTCCCAAGATCACAGAGTTTTTAAACTATAACATAAGATCTGTAAATATAGGAACCTCACACACACACATTGGTTTCTAGGTGATCCTATCATTCAAAATGAGTCAGTGTTTCCCTTCACACTATTCAGTAGGCTCCTTTAAAATTTTTATTCAACTGTTACTCTCCCACATCTAATTCTTACAAAAGTAATTTCATAATTGCTTTTACATGTTTTAAGAAACATTTATCTTGGCCTTTATACTATTTCTTTAGTCTTCAAAACTACAAATCATTCAGGAGAGCATGCAATTGGAGTTCATATTTATAACTTCCCATTTCTCACACTTCTCCATCCCCTGGAGGAAAGGTAACCCATCTGATGTGTGGAGTGGACTAAATCTGATGTCCACTGGGACACTTTTTCCAGGGATCGGGATTATTCCATTGAGTTACCTATCTAAACCTCTCTCTCATTCTCCACTGTAATCCATAGTGGTTTACTCTCCAAATTTTCCCAAAATAAATCAACGCTTCTCAGCATGTAAGCATCATACTGTTGCAGGCAGCTGAGTTAGAAATGTAGGCAGTGAGATAGGGCTGGGTCTTCAGTGGAACCAGTGGAGACACCTGGAAGCTGCAGGGAGACTGATGCCTCATGCTGTGGGCCAGGCCTTAAGACAAAAGACCAAACAAATGCATCCATGTCCTGAGGACTGATATTCTAAATAGTTCCCATCCCCCTAGGAAAGAGTCACTGCTCTGTAAGAATGCCCGCTTTCCAGGTGATTTGCTTCCCCATTTGTCCCTAATGTAATCAACTTTGCCTGAACTATTGATCTTATTGGCTAACTATAGTTATGTCCCACTTTATGCCCATCTGCCTTGTGAGTTCCCGTTCTTCCTCCACCTTGAACCCATGGTTTTGCTCTATAAACGTCCCTGGAAAAGACAGTCTTTGGCAACACACTCGGAACCCCTTCTCTCTCTCTCCAGACAGAAGCTTTCTTTCTCTCAATAAATATATTCCACTCTTAACCTCCATTGTTCCTAAAATTCATTCTTCGAATTTAAAGAACATGAACTCACGGACATAGTAAGTTGGGAGTTTCATCATCCTATATCAAGACCAGTGGCATGAACATTACTCTGGAATTTGTCAGATGTGCAAATACTTAATTCTGGTCCTAGACCTTCTGCACCAAAACTCTGGGGACAAGGCCCTGTAATATGTTGTAACAAGTCCTCTCCTGCTGGGCTCAAGTGATTCTGATGCGTGCCTATGATTGAAAGCCTCTACAGTAAATATCTTGCAGCCCTGGTTGGTCTAACTGGAACCCTACTATAACTTTAGAGTTAGAAGGTGAGAGAAGATAGTTGATGGCACTCAGCAGTTTTCAGTTCCATCTACTCTATGTTTTAGTGTTTGCAAATGCTTTCTAGTCATCAACAAAGCCAATATTTAGCAGGGCCATGGTGCATTTGACTGTAAACCTAGCATTGTAGGAAGATGAGGCAAGCAGATGGAATGTTTGAGCCTATTCTGGGTACCTTGTCTCAAAAAGGGTTGGGCATATAGCTCAGTGTGGAGGCCCTAGATGCAACCTCCAGCATCATGTTATTGAAAATAAGAGTAAAACGAATACTTTATTCCCTAACTGCTTTCTTTGTTTATATTCACTAATCAGAGTATTAGGAGGGACAAATGACTGATATCACTTAGCCTTTTAGTCTTGTGTCCTTACTTACATAGGACATTGAGCAGGAAAACAACTTGAGGGAAAGACGAAATAAAACACTCAAGGACTAATATTTGGCAATCAAGTGTCACAGTGAAAAACAAGAGTTACAATAGTTTGGCCACAGCTATCAGAGTAGGTGGAGCTATGGTAATTATTTAAAACAGTATTTAAGATCCTTTTAGAAACAATACTGAGAACTTGATAATAAAGATTCTTCATGGGAATAGATTTTTGTTGCATTTGTGTCTGGACTTTTGGTCACGAGGGGCTTGTGTAGATATGAGCTAGACACTAAAAGTGAGATTTAGAGATGATCTTGAATATATGCCACGTATCCACAGAACTATAGATTTAAATAACCCTCTTCTACCCACAAAGTGGTCATCACTTATCCTCTAAATTTTGCCAATTTTCTGCATAATTCCTCACTAGTGATATGAATTTCAGTACTTTAGACTATGAATTTAGCCCATGATTTGAATATTTTATCAATAAACAAATAACATAAGGATCAATCATTTTCCAAGCTAAGGTTGAGCAAAACTCATAAGAAATATTGAAGAGCTAAAGTTTCAGAAAATTTTTTTTAAAGTTTCAGGAAATTTTCCCTGGGCATCTATATTGAGTCTCTAACACTCAATATAGGAAAGAATCACTTCAAGCTTACACTCTGATCTTATAGTCAAATCAGGATCAGTAATAAGGTCGAGAGAAATGAACCTAACCCATGAGCTTAAGAAGAGGAATTGCTTTAAATGAAGGTTCACTTAGTAGATGACAGGAGAAAATTATGGAAAGGAAGAATAAGGGGACAGATTTTAGTTGCTAATAGGGATTATGTTTTAGAGTGTAGGATAACAAGAAGTCTAATAGCCAGAAAAGAGGCTTGTAGGGAGCAAACAACAAAAAAGCCACCCCAAGAGAACCAGACTCAAGACAATGATTCCAGAGTGCCTTGAAGCAGGAGGCTGTAGAAATGATTATGTTGCTGCCTTCAGGTAATACAGGCTACTACCTAAGCCTAAAGTAATTCTCAAAAGAAAGGAAAGGTGAGGGAGAGTGTTGGTCTGATGGACCTCTCAGGACTCAGCTGTAGTAGCACCAAGGATAGATACATTAACTTCAGCAATGTGTTCAGAATGAGATAATGGTTGAATTAAATGTAGATATTAGGAAACAACTACCTAAGAGAAAGAATTAGAGCAGGAATCAATAGATCCTGTAGTAAGAGCTTAAATTTTTCTTGAGCTCTTGCTGGAGATAACAACAGAAAAAGCAGAGGAAAGAAAGTCTTTACTTTTTATTTATAGAAGAATCATTATTTCTTTAACTAATGAACAGAAACCAGTTTTTACATTTGATAATTTTCTCCTTTCATTTTTTATTGCACTGATACCATGCTTTACTCTGGTTTCAATGCATTCTCTGAGGGAAGAACTCAGAAAAGACTAATAAATTGGCAGGAGTCATTAAGAAAAAGAAAAAATGATGTTACATCTGCTGAGGGAAAGTGGAAATAGTAACATATTCTACACCCAGCCTTCATCTTACCTGTTGTAGATTGGATAAGGGAAACAGTCTATAAGCTTGGGGAAAGACCCATGGAAAGGAAAACATGACAAAAATTTGGAGAAGTAATACAAATCAGAGTGGTTACTCATTATATGAAAAGAAGTTCACAGTCTGGGAACCAGCATCATGTGTAGGCTGTCGGTGGACTGGAACAGATAGATCCCAGCCTCTTCCTATGAGTCAGTACCATTCATGGACTGGAGGTAGAAAGAAGAAGCCACACCAGGAAGCAAGCCCAGTCTGAGAACCAGCACCATGTGTGGGCCAGACTGGAACAGCCAGACCCCAAACTATTCTGGAGCAACACTGGCAAATAAGAAGCACCAAACTCATTCCACCCCCACCATAAGTGACTGGCTTATCCAGAGAAACACAGGCTGTGATGATAGCTATGGAGGTGAAATGCAACTGGATGCCTGTGAGGCTTTGGTGTTTCACTAACATTGCAGGGCTATGGCCAGTGCTCTGATCATATGTCCAGAGGATAAAGGTACGCAGTGTGACATCTGGGGGGATCTCCTTCTGATGTTTGCAACCATTGTTGATTACCTATGGTCTTGTTTTGGAAGTCCTATATTCTTTCCCCTGTTTTGTTGGGTTGGGTCTTATTTTCTTTTGTTTTGTTTGATTATGTCAAATCCAATGGCAGGAGCAGCTATTTCAAAAATAGTAAGAAATTTTATGGCAAGCAATTTTTGGATTTACTATTGGCTTGTTTTGAAGTCTTTTATTGCATTCACTATTTTGTTTCTATTATCTCTATTCTATTCTGTTCTGTTTGATTTTTACTATGTCCAAAGGTATCTGCAGCTATTTTGAAGACACCAAGAGGCATTATGGCAACTATTTAGTTAATTTTGTAAAGTTTTGAAGTCCTGTATCTCTTATACTGATTTGTTTTGATTGTTTTTTTTTTCTGTTTTATCAGCTTTAAAATTAAATTAAATTTAAAAAAAGAAATTTATCAGGCAGCACATTATAAGGATCATGTTCCAAGGTTCTTAATGGTCAATTTCCAGCAAATATACCCTTTAATTAAGGTTAACTTTTCATGTTTTTGTACTTTAGAATAGTTTTAGTAATGTATGTTTTCAATTTTCATGAGATTTGTTTTTAATCTGCTTTTAATTAGGAAATCTCTAATAGCTTAGAGCATCAAAGAAATTGGCATTGAACCATAACTTTAGAAATGAAGAAAGTGCTTTATATTAATTTCACTGTTAGTAGGCTCATTTCTCCCCCTTACTATTTCATATATCTGATCTTACACATTTAATAATTCATGCAATACTGACTTTGAAAGATAATTTTATACAGATTTATAGCAACCAAAAATTGTGAAAACTGGAATTGTTAGGTAGAAATCACAAAAATAAAATTGAAGCTTTGCTATTTTTATACATTAACTGTATCATATACTTTATGTTGACCCAAGGCAACAATTACTTTTTTCTCAGTGCATCCCAGGCAAACCAACATATCCGAAATTTGTACTACAGTTTGTACACATCTGATGTGATATTACATAGATATGGAATTTTGTTACATAATGGGATTCCATATATATGTTGTGCTCTAGTTTGTTTTGTTTTTGTTTGCAGCATGGGAGGTTAAGCCAAAAGCCTTCATATGAGCTACAGCCCCAGTACTATTTTATGTTTTATATTTTGAAACAGAGCCTTGCAAAATCACTAAGTTGACTAGGTTAGACTTGAACTCACAATTCTCTTGTCTTAGCATGCCAGATGGCTGGGCTTTCAGGTATGAACTGCCATGTCTAGCCTGTATTTTAAAATCTAGAGGAAGACAGTGCAAATCATGATTGAATTGCTCAATCATGCTGACCTGCTGCAACTGACTTAATGGAAATGCATCCTGTGATTTTCATTTTGACACTTTAAATAACAGAACTCATAGGAAAACATGTTCTCAGTGGCATTCTGAAAATATGATAAGGGTCTCCTGTGAGAATCACCTGTGGTGTTCAGCAGACTCAAGAATTAATGATTGTCCCATAGCTCATGAATGAGAATCTTTGAGGCATGGGACCTGAGAGTTTACACTGTTAGCGAGTCCTCAGATAATTCTTACATACCATGAAGTTTGAAAACCACAAGCATAGAAAGTCTGTCACAGAATTTATATAAAAATATTACTTCAAAATTTTTCCACAGATGAAACATATATAGCTTCATGAAATTTCAGAAAATGAATACCTTCAAGAAACCAGCACCCACATGAACAGAATGAATTTTTACCTAATGATTTTTTTGGTGAGAAACCAAAGAGGATTTTACAATATGGATCATATTTGGAGAAATTCAAGAAACCACAAAGGAACAAAAATTTTAAATAAAATTCTAATTGATTCACAAATATTAATATAATTACATACAAAATATCCAACTATTATTTGTTTTATTGTTGAGTAGCAATAACCAATTCAAAAGTAAAAGATCAAAACGGGGGGCTGGGGATAAAACTCAGTGACGCAGTGCCTGCCCAGTGTCCACGAGGTCAGGATTTTGATTCCCCGTATAAAAAATAAAAAGATCAGGCTGGGCGTGATGGCACTCAGGAGGCTAAGGCAGCAGGATGACCAAGATTTCAAGGTCAGTCTGGGCCACATAGTGAGTTCAAGGCCAGTCTGAATTGTGTAGTGAGACCCTATCTCAAAAAGAAAATAAAATTTAACAAAATATCATTCATAGTAGCAATTAAGAATAGAAGACAGCTACTGATAATGTAAATAAGAATTTCATGGCCTTTTTACAAAGTCCTATGAGAATACTAAACACCAAGCAATAACTTCAATTTATTTTTTAATTCCTATTCACAGAAGCATTTTTTTTTTGTATTTTACTAGAACATCTGAGACGGTGATAATAGAGAATAGAGAAATGAACAGTTTTAAGTGTGATTATAAGAAATATGTGTACAATAAATACAAAGTAAAGTCCCAAGATATTGAAGCAACTTATTTTGTAAAATTTAATAAATAAATAAATAATGCATGATATATTCTATAATCTTTGCTAGTTAAGACTTAAAATACTTTCTATGCATCTAATTGCTTAATTGTAGACATGGGAGATTCTGTCAATAACTTAGTCAAGTTTTTTTTAAAATGGTAAATGTGATAGGACCCTTCCCCAGAGGGGTGTGGTTGATGGACTGTGGTGGAGGAGGAGTCTTCTCAGAATCTAGAAAGCTAACATGGCACAGTTAGTTCCTAGAGACACATGTATAATTCCAGTATGGCTCTGTGGCACAGATTGTACTCAGTGAGGCTATAGTGTGTTACTGTGCTACCATTTAAGGGAGACCAAGACACAAAAATTGTATAGAAAGCAAAACTATTCCATGATGGGGGCTCAGCTTTTTTGTCAGCACGAATAAACATTACTGCCTGGAAAGCACTTAGCATCCTACCTCTTGCTATAAGAATCCTGCTACTGTAACATAAAATAAAATTTGTTTAAGAGGAAACTAATTGGAAAATAATTTATCCAATGCAATAGACCTTTATATTGCATAATACAAGAAATATATAGTTATTTAAAACATGAGATTTGTAAGGCTTTTTAAATGATAATACTGCTTTTGATGTGCACAATCTTTGAAATATAAATGCAGTTTTAATATGCACCTGTCATTTTCTTTGTAATCTTTTTTTGTGTCATGTCTTTGTCATGTTTAGAGGGAATGGAGGAGAAGGAGACAAGAATATAAAATTAATTAAGGTGTTTTACTTCCATGTACAAAGCACCATGATGAATGTGACTGTAGATTATTTTGTTACTATGTTCTGAAAATGTCTGAGTGTCAAACTTACTTCTGTCTCCCTAGTTAAACTGATCACAGTGATCAGCTTCTGTCTTCAAGGTCTGTTTGCATATTTAAGTCATAGCACAAAATTTTGATGAAGAATCCAATATGACTTTTTTTCAAAATTCTTTGTTATATGTAAAACATTCTAACCAATAATATATTTTATAGGTATTCTCAAAGAATGCAAAAAATTGCTAAATGATACTTATGCAAACACTGATTTCAGAAGAAAATAAAAATTTACCCTGCCCTCTTCTCTTTTGCAAGCCAACTACATACTTTTCCAGGATGATAAAAATAAAATGGTGTTTCAGCAGAGCCCTTTCTAACTTGGCCTTCTAAAATGGAAAGTTTACACCTTTACAGAACCAAGATATTAGTTTTTTATCTAAATTTTCTCTCTTTTTAATTTTACTGAGTTGGAGTAAATTAAATTTATGCATATGTATTAGAAGCCAAATAAGATATAAGAAATAATTTGAAAGCAAAAATTAACTGTATTTTTAAACCTGGTTAAATAATAATTTCATTAAAAAGGACTTTCACTTTCCTTATATTGAATAAGTAACATTTAAAATCATACAGAACATTAGTTTTTTTAGGTTTATGACTGTTTTAAGTGTTCCTTGACCACTTAAGCTTCAAAGGAAGACTTGATATGAAGATAAACTTAACTCTGTTGTGTATAGTAATTAATTATTTGGAGTAAGTCTCTATGTATACCTGGTAATGATGAGGATTTCTTTTCTTTTAGCACCAACACAACTGTGAATCATGTCTAAAAGAAACAGTAGTATCTGGGAGAATGGAAAAAAATTCTTTTTTCTGTATGTACTATTTTGCTCTATTTGGGGAGCTGTAACAAATTACTATAGACCAAGTAGCTTAAACAAGAGAAAGTTAAATTTAAGCATTCTAGAGGATGAAAGGTCCAAAGTTATGGGCCCCGGAGAAAGGAGCCAATAAAATTCATTTTCTGATTTTCAGAAGGCTGACTTTGCATTTGTATCCTTGCCTAGTGGGGAGCAAAGAGAGAACAAGCTCTCTCCATCTGCTTATAAAGATACTAATTTCATTCTTGAAGCTCCACCTTCATCACATAAGAATCTAGCAAAAGCTTTACCTACTGATATTATCATAATGGGTATTAGGAATTCAACAGATTAAATCTGGGAGAGAATATGCATTCAATTCACAACATACATTTGTAAACTATTACACTATTAGCAGAGATTGATGACTGATTGATTGATTGACTGAGCAACTGAAATGTGTACTTTGTACAGTGGTATCTTCAGTTGTGGGAGAAAATGAAAAATAAGGCAGATTTATTACTCTCAACTTGGGAGAGATGTTACAATTATAATAAAACATAGCACAAACTGAGGGACAAAATTCAGTCTGTTATAGGAGCTCCCAATGTCTCTCAACCATCATGGAGTTGTTTAAAAGATGTCCAGTAGGAACTGGCATCCACAACCAGGATGAGGCAGAGGACAGAGGGAACTAGTGTGACAGGTCAAAGAGGTGAGTGAAAAGATGCCATGCTGAGGAATGAAAGGATTTCACATTGAAATGAGCCTGAAAAGTATGTGCAGTGTTTATGGGAATAACAAAATTAACATTGGTAAAATATCGAAACCCAGAGGTCATGAAGCCATCAAAGACTTTGACTTTATCCCAAGGCCTTTGGAAAGTCAGAGAAAGAATTTAAGTAGAAGAGAGACACAAGATTTGTTTACTAATAGTAAAACTATAAGAGCTATCATTAAGTGCTTCCTGGACTAAATACTTGATAAAATTCCTGTAGGTGTTACCATAATTCTAGGAGATGGATAATATTATTTCCACTTTCTGGGCAAGGAAAGTGAGTATCACAAAGGATGTTTTCCCAGAGTTCACACAGCCAAAATATACTTGAGGGATAACTTGAATCCAAATCTGTCTGACTCTGGGGAAAAGTTGAAGAACAGAGGGATCAGTATTAGGTTGAGTCACAGGAAACTGCTGAAAATGGTGATTTCAAACGGTTAAATCTAATATGTCTTATAAAATCCCAACATCTCTTGAAATTAGATTTCAATTCACAATTTAGCACCAAATACAGATGTCTGAAGAACAGAGATGTCATTTAAAATTCTCAACCCAACTTATTTTGGCAGTAGTCTCATACTTTGCAGATTTAAACCCAAAGGTCTCTGGCTTAATTCTCTTTTCTCTTTCCCTCTGTCTTTCCAAGTCTTTTTTGGTCTCTTGCTTTTGCAGTTCTCTATCAGCCAGGAGCCTGCTAACTTTACCAGTGTGTTACACGACCTTCAGCTCTCTGCATTTCCCCTGATGTCTCAATTCTCAGCTTGCTCTTTATAGAGTTAAAAAGAAAAAGGGGGTGGGGGATAGGAATACAATTGCAGAACACATTTTGGAGACTTTCCCCTAGATCCCGAAGGTCGCTGCAGAGATCTCATGGGATAATATATTCCTCCATTCTTCAGAGCTCTCCTGTGTTGCTATTTCTCACCATGTTTGTATCCATTGCAGATCTCTGCATCCAAGGTCAAAGGAACTTCTGGGACAAGATCATGCACTATAACTTGATATTTGAGTTAAATTTCCTTCTCAAGCAAGACAACCAGTTTACCCTAAGAATCAGCAGGTAACGTTCTACTTTAGAACTCAATCCTTAAGACTCATTTGAAAGTCTAAGCAAAGATAGACATAAATTGATCTGTCAGTGAATGCCAATAGGACTGGGACTTTTCCTTTGGTTTGACAACTCTTGACAATATGTCAATAATCCCCTTCTATTTCATTATTTTCTTTTGTCTTCTGGCTCTGTCAACAATATTTACTAGGAATTTACCCACTCAAGATATTCTGCATAATGGGTTTGCAAGCAAGTCTGTCTCAAATAATGACTTTGCTGCCATTTTAAAATTTATTTGTATTGTATAAAATTAAATTATAATATAGATACAAATATGTATAAGATTAAATTATAATATAGATACAAATATAAAGAAGAACTCATCAAAATAATAATGTAGATACAAATATAAAGAAGAACTCATCAAAAAATTCAAATAACACAGAGGATTATATTTAGAGGCTAGTATTACAAAACTCTGTTTATGAATATTACAGAATAAAGAGAGAATAAATAAAAACACAGAACATAGACATTTGAGCAATTATATCAGAGAAGAGTCAGAAAGACTAATAAAAAGAAAGAAGTAATTTTATAAAAAATTGATCACCCTGTACATGTTAGTTTCTAAAAGAAAGTAAATACACACTGTAAAAGAAAAACCTTAAGTGAAACTGAAGAAACTACTCAACCTTAAATATATGCTTTACAGTTTCCTTTCTGTATGGGTAAAACACATAGAGAAAAACATTAAAAATATATAGTTTTTTTTAAAATAACATGATTCAGTTTTAGGCAACATAATTGACTCCCTGATTTTAAATATGAGCAAATTATCACCCTTACATATAATTCAGTCTTTACTTCTCACCCCCTAATATTAATTATGCAATTATATTACAGTAATCGTATTTATATTCTGTTCAAAAACTATAATTGACTAAGTTTTTCAGTCCTATTTCTATATTTAAATAGATGTGGTAATAACCACCTGCCCTTAATAGAAAACTTCTCTTCAGTCATATCTTGGTTAAATAGATATATGGTCACTGAATATCTTTCTTTTTGTTTTTCAGAGAAAGGCTCATAGTTCCTCAAACCTATAAATTCTTATGTGCTTAAAAATGTTGGCTTTTGCACTAGAGGAAAATTACTGAAAGGTACAACATTATCAGCTCAGTCTTACTTTTACTTCTTAATTTTGTAGGTCCACAGATTAAACTTGCTCCTACATATCATGAGAGGAACCCACCCTATCACAGTGCTTACCCCCAACCAAGTCTATACCTGTGAATTCTATGTCCTGGCCTTAGCTGCCTGCCAAGCCCACTCTGTGTATTGCTTTCCCTTGGCATGGAGCAGCAGAAGTGCTGACCCACTACCCAATTGTGGAAAAGACCCATGCTTCCAGAGGAAAAGTAAACCCTGGAGAGTGGGCAGCTTCCAAAAGAAATAACATGCAGGGTCAGCAGCACTAGACTCAAGGAAAGCCCACAGCTCTTGAAAACTGCATAAACAGTGTAAAGATTTACATGGAAATTGACTGCTTCTCAACAGGCTAGAGCTAGAGAATAACCCAACACAGTGCTCACCATATTGCCAAAGAGTATTTAATCTGGCACCATCTTGCAAATGGGTTAACTGTTTAAGATTGACCTATATAGATGCCTGGGATTTAGCTTAGTGGCTTAAGTGCTTGCCTGGCAAGCATAAGGTCATGAGTCCAATCCCTGGTATAAAAAAAAAAAAAAAAAAAAGTTTTTTTAAACAAAGATTGACCCACAGAACAACTACAGGAAAACTCTATCTTCACAGTTACCTTCACACAGTGACTGTTGGAGGCACAGGACAGAACCATGAAAGGATTTGGGCCAGGCAGTAGATGCCCTGAAAAGTTTAAATTCGGGCCAGGAGGGACACAGCTCCACCCTCTGTAATGGGAAATGAGGCTTGGCAAGTGTATATTTCAGAGGCAGCTGGACCTGAATGTATTTTCATTAGGCCAGCAGTGTGCTAGACACTGGCCTGCTGACTATATCCAATAGGCAGTACTAGGTTGGTTACTCTCCATCTACCAACATGAGCGAGAATATTCCTTAGCATATTTGGCTGCCGCAGTCTGGAATGAATGGTAGAGGGACCTCTACAGTGGGTGTGGGTGACCAGTTCACAAACCCAAAGTCTGTAAGGTGAAGCAGAGAAAATTGTACCTTCCTGGATTTCAAGACTGCAGATCCTAGAAAGAAGCTATTCATTCAAAAGAGACATTAAAATTCAAAAATAATTTTTCAATTTTTTTCTTTATTTATTGATTTGGGAGGATTGGGGTTTTATCTTCCTTTTTCCTTTTTCTTTTGTTTTCTTTTTATAATTCACTTTTCCCCTCTTTTTATTTTTTCATGTATTTAATTTTTTTCTTATTTTTCTTGTTTATACCTTTGAATACTTTTATCTAACATTATTCATATCTTTTTCTCTTCAATAGGCTCCTTTCTTTCACATTTATTTTTTCTTTTATCTCTTTGATTAATTAATTTTCAGATTCTACTGTTTAATTCCTTTGTTCTCCTTTTTATCCTTCCTAGTAAAATTATTAAATTTTATTAATCTTTAGATAGTCAAATAATGCTATTTTATTATTTTTGAATGCTCTTAGTGAAGTGATAGTTGTATTTTGTAAATTTTGCTGCATGTCAATATTTGGTTTGTCTTAGGTTTTATAATATAATTATAAATCTCTTTTCTGTGGTTATGGGTAGAACATTACTAGTTCATAGTGTTGTCAATGTGCAGTTTGTCTTTGATGCTATTACTATTGCTGATTTTATTGCTATTGCCAACTTGGCATGGTTGTTGCTCTTAATAGTTTTTTTTCTATATGCTGGTATCCAGATTGCGTTTGTGTCATTAACAATACTGTGGCCCATTCCAAAAGAACTAGGTGCTGGTTCAAATACACTGTACCCATTTCTCCCAAATAAATGGAAGTTGTTGAATCTTGGGATAGAAATAAAGACATATATAGTTAGCCATACCCAAAGTACATTACTGAAAAACAGACACCAACTAAAAAGTTCTCTATTTTCTTCAAACTATGAACACCTGCACAAAAAGTAAATAAACAAGTAGAAATATGAGACATTGAGGCAGCAAAATGTCTCCAAAAACTCTCAACTCTCATAGAGGAGGACATCAAAACTACAATTATTCTATTGCTAACAAAAATATATTATTATTCAAAAGTATAACAGAGGATATAAAAAAGTAAAGTGGCTAAGAAGACCAAAGATGATATAACTAAACAAATCATGAACTTCATAAACAAAATGATCCTGGAGTTTACAGAAGATACTAATAAAAAGCTAGTTGGGCAAAACAAAATGATATGAAGCATGATAACTAGATTAGCAGAGGACTAGAATCTATGAAGAAGTACCAAATGGAAATTCAGAAGAATAAAAGTTCAACTGAAAATAAGGGCAGTAGAAGTGACCAAAGTGAGAATAGTGTCAGAACTGTAAGCTACAGCTGCTGTCACAGACCATTTATTTGGTGATACCTGAAAAACAACAAAATAACATGAAAAATGAATTGAATAGCTGCTAGATGATGCGAAGAAGACTAATCTAAAATTAATTAGAAATGGTGGAAAATCAGGAATCAGCACAAATGGCATAAAAAATCTGTTTACAGAAATAATAGCACAAAACTTTTCAAATATGGGAAAATTAACATATAGATAAGTGACAAATATTGGACCTCAAATAGCTACAACCAGGAAAAATCTTCAGAAAATGTCATGGTCAAAATCACAGAACTCTAACACAAGGACATAATCTTAAAGGTTAGTAGGGAAAAGTAACAAATCACTTTTAAAAGTAAACCCACTAGAATTACAGCAGGTTTCTCAACAAAAGCCTCAAAGATCAGAAAAACTAAGAGTAATTGGTTTCAAGACTTAAATAAAAACAAATTTTAATACATACTGATATATTCTAAAAAGGTATCTTTGAAAATGATGAAGAAATATTAGTAAATATCTATAAGGCATTCTACCTAACAACAAAATTCATATTCTTCAAAACAGCACATGGAACTTCCCCAAAATACTAACAGGCCAAATACTAATCAATAAGTCATGATTCAGTAACTGTAAAAGAATTGAAATAATCTCATGCATATTTGTCAGATTACAGTTTAATGAAGCTAGAAACCAATGACAAAAGAATCTACAGAAATTATGCAAATGCACATAAGTTAAATAGTACATTCTCAAATAATCACAGAAGATAAATCACAGAAACAAACCAAAAAATTAGCTTCTAGAATCCAAAACAATGCTTCTATAACATACCTGAAATTATGGGATACAATGAAAGAAAGCAAAGAGAAAAGTTTATAACTGTGAATGTCAACATCAGAAAAACAGAGGGAAATAAATAACCTGAGGGGAAGGTAAATAACCGGAAAGAACTAGAAAAACAAGAATATCCAAATCCAAAGCCAGTACAAGGAAGGGAATTATAAAGATAGGAGCAGAAATTCATGAAATTGAGAATAAAAAAGATCAAAGAATTAATGAATTGAAGAGAATAAACTCACTCAGCAAACCCCTAGCCAACCTTACCAATAAAGGAAAGTAAGAAGAATGAGATCAAGCAAACAAGGAAAGAAAGAAAAGACACACATTTATTCAATTATAAATGGAAAAGAAAAAATCACAATGTCCATTGCCAAAATTTAGATTTTAAATTATTACTTTGACAACCTGTACTCCTATAAATTAGAGAATTCAGAAGAAATGGATAGACTCCTAGATACATATAAATTACCAAAACTGAATCAAGAAGATCAAAATACCCTTAAAAATCCAATAAAAGGAAATGAAATTGAAGAACTAATTACAAACTTGTCAACTAAGAAAATCCAAGGTCCCAGTCGATTCATTCTACAAAAACTTCAGGGAAGACCTAACTGCTATCCTCCTCAAACTCTTTAAAGAAATTGAAAGGGGAAGAGTATTTCCAAAATTATTCCTGAAATCTAGCATTACTTTCATTACAAAGACAGATAAGAATCCAACCAAAAAAACGAACACTTTAATAAATGCATGGAAAAATGCTAAACAAGATACTAGCAAATAAGGTGCAGCAAATAACCAAAGAGATCATACATCATGACCAAGTAGTCTTTGTCTAGGGATGCAAGGATGTTTCTATTTATGGAAATAAATAGATATAATATATTACATAAAGAGAAGCAAGGACAGAAATCTCATGATGATTTCAACAAATGCAAGAAAAGTCTTTGACAAAAATTCAACATCCATTCATGATATAAATTCAGAAAAAAATAGACTTTACCTCCATCAGATAAAAGCCATTCTTGAAATACATCATGGTAAATGGAAAAGCAGGAAACTTTCCCTCTAAAATCAGGTAAATCACAAGGATGTCCACTATCACCATATGTTCAACATAGTACTCAAAACATAGTAATGAACATTAGCAAGAGCAATCAGGCAAGGTCAAAAAATAAAAGGGATATACATAAGGAAGGAATGATTATGGCTTTTACTAGATGGCATGTTTCTTTATATAGAACACCCAAAAATTCTACCAAATGCTCTACAATTAATAACCAAAGTCAACAATGTAGTAAGATACATAATCAACACACGAAAATCAATAGTGTCCCCATATGAAATCAATAATGAACTCCCTGAGAAAGAAATTAAGAATATAATACATTCATAACAACATCAAGAAAAAAACAAATCCTTAGGAATTAACCTAGTCTAAGCAATGAAAGATTTCTACAATGGAAATTATAGTACTTTGAAAAAATAAATTAAAGAAAACACCAAAAAATGGATAGATAATCTGCTGCTCCTGGATAGATAGACAGACAGACAGACAGACAGACAGATAGATAGATAACTGGATGATACATAGGCAGACAGACATGGATAGATAAACAGATACTCTCAGACACATATGGCATATCAGCCTCCATGTGGTTTATACTAATAGAACCTGCTGGCATATTAGCCACTGAGACTGTTAACTTATTTATCTGAAAATTTCATCCTATTTAGCTGACATATAAAACAGCTTGTCCAGCTAAAATGAGCCTCTCTTTCTCAGAACATTATTAACTATTTGCTAGGAAAATGTTAAATTACCTTGACATTTTCTGGTTATAGAAGGTTATTTGCACTTTCCATTGTGATATCTAAAAAATGATGTACTTTTCTTTAAAGAGACAGTTTAAAGACTGTCTCATTCTTGGTTATTTTATAATAGTTTTTCTTTAACGAGATGTGTTTTTCAATCTCCAGATTCAATTGTCATTAATTCTGAGATTTTTTTCTACTTTTTTGAAATTATTTTATTGTTATTAAGCTGCTATGCTATATAATTATCAACACAAATATATATATATATATATATATATATATATATATATATATAATCAATTTTAATTCAGTTTATTTAGTTCTCTTCTGTACCTAACTCATCTTTCTAAAGGTGAGTTTTGGAACTATGGTTATTTCCTGAACTTTGTAAATTTTCATTATATCTTGTTTTGGTGTTTCATTTCCTGAATTAATCTTGTGATTTATTGCATTTGATCTCTTGTCAACTCCGTTGTTCTACAAAATACAAGATATTAATATATAATTTTACTTTTAAGCTATGTTTTCTCCTCAATTGAGTACTATATTTTCTATTTTGTATTTCTTTCTTCCTAGGATGATATTGGGATGATATTTCTGCCATATTTGCACAGTCATTCTGCAATGTTTTTTAGTGTGTGCTTTCTCAGGCCCTCTCTCTCTCTCTCTCCCTCTCTCTCTCTCTCCCCTCTTCTCTCTCTTTCTCTCTCTCCTCCTCTCTCTCTCTCTCCTCATCTCCTTCTCCCTCTCCCTCTATGTCTCCCTCTCTCTCTTTTGCTTTTCCCCCTTTCCTTAGTTCCTGTTCTATCTCACTGTATCAGGCTATTAACATTTCTTCCCCTTTTGCCACAGGTTGGATATTCTCTGTGGCACATATGCTGGAGGAATTTTAAGGTCACTTCATTTATTTTGCTTCTCTCAAGAATCACTCTTTAATGTTGTCTGTGAACAAATGTCTAAAAACTTATTTCATAAATATTGTCGGTGTTTTTTGATTGCTGCAGAAAGGTAAATTTTGTCCCTGCTTATTCACCATGTTTTGAAACAGACATATTATCATACATCTAAATCAAAATATTTTAGAGGGCAATTGTTTTGGAACCAAATATTTTTGCCAAAGTGGTAACCAAAGTAAAACACAGTGGAAACAGTAAGAAAAATATCTGGGATCACATTTGGGTCTTGGTGAAAGAAAAAAATGGGGGCATTATAATGAGTTCCTCCTAGGAGGACTGTTATCTGCAGCTTCTTATATTGCTCAATACTCAATTTTTCTTCTCCACTCTCCAAGCACTCCCCCAAACTTCTACATGTAGACCTTACATATTTATAGAAGCAGTTCTAGGGCTTGTGGTGGAAACTATAGAAAAAAGGAAATTTTCTTAATCTCAGTGTAGTGAGAAGAAGAGGGTATAATACTTTGAAAGACTTTGAGGTGCATTTATTCATGTGTCATCTGATACAGACTAGTTTAACTTGGTAATTTTAGTTTCTCCCTTTCTGACATCATACTCTTGAATCAAAAAATGCAAGGAAATTATCATTTGTAATTCTATCATCAGTGCATACATGCTCTTGGAAACATTAGAACCATGTCACAACTTCATCTAATATCATTTACTTTCTAGAGTCTTATCACCTTGATTAAATAAATTAGCAGTTCCTTAAGTGTCCTCTTAGTTTTAAATGAGTCACTTTACTTGTAATGTTTTGCAATAAGGCTTAATTTACTAGCACCTTCTCCTACATTCCTGATTTGTTGGTGTTTTCTAAAGTCCAATAGAATGATCAGTTCTCAAGAAATAGCACTGCTTTGAAAATAAACTAGAACACAGCTTGCCTTTTTATTCTCCATCTGCTCAACCTTATTAAATTCTGGGAAAGCTACACACTGTGCTTTAAAATGCCATGTTTGACTCCTGAAATTAAGAAGAATGTTATTCATTTGATTGTATTTATTGAAATTTTAGCAACAAAACATGAAGGTCTAAGTCATAATTAGAGAAACATCATAAATTGTGCAACACTTGATATTTTGAATGAATTCCCTAGTTTTAAAATATCATGAAGTTGAACTTCTGATTTAACTAGATGAAATTTTATTGACTCTAAGTGATATCAGCACCAATTCCAAATTTGTTTTATGCAGAGAACAATCATGTAGAGAAACCATGATATACAACTTCAAAGTATGACTGGTTATAAGATATGGCTCATTAACAACTTCAGTCATAACTTGCTTGCAGTAAATGACAGGGTAATTAACACTGTCAGCTTAGTTCTCTGCTGCCAGAGAATGGGTAATATTTAACCTACTTTAAAAGACAAATGCACAAGTCATGATTGTGTCTTTCCTGAGAAATGAAACAAATAGAAATGGGAAGAGGAAAAATGGAAGGATAGAGAGAATCCACATTTAGCTTTATACTCAGTGTCAACCCCTTGAACTAATGATGGCTGGTTTTCTCTTGATCTACAGGTCTAGAAGTTATCTCTAATATGAAAGCCTCACAGAGCAGTAGACCTCAAAAAAAGTCATTAACATTATCTCTAAACCAACCTTCTTCCCTGGCAAATAAAATCTCAGGGTTGCCTAAGCCAGGCCAGTGAACATGAAGAACAATGATGCTGAACCAGGTCTTCTGACCTATGGTGGGTGCTCTCCATCTCTGCATTCCGTGGGAGAAATTACTAAATGAAGAACATGAGTGACGGATCAGAGAGCTGAACATTATATAGAACTAATACCAGTGTCATTGAGAAATTGGATTAAGGCTGATTTTTTTCTGTTCTGTATATTCCAATTTTTAAATTACCTCAGATTAATTTTGCCAAACTATGACAGATTTAGACTTATCTAAATTGTTAGTTAATTTAGAAAAGTTCCCATAGCATTTTTAAGGTTACACTTTTAAGTGCTTTTAAAAAAAATTTATACTGTTTATATTTTTAGAGCCCACAAAAATGTTATTTGAAAGAAATTTGCAGAAAGTGGTAGAATTCTGATGATTTAAGAATAGCAACATTATTATGATAATTTGTTTTACATTCAGCTTATATTCACTGTGAGAAAAATGTGTGTGTGTTTGTGTAATAGCTCAGAATTTATCATTTATGCAGTTTAGTTTCTCACATGCCATCATATTATGTCATATATGTGACAAAACGACAATTTGGAGGATTTCCTCAATCAATTCAATTAGCCATCATAATTCTAGGACAGAAAGATAAATAAATAAAGATGTTGGTACAGACACCTATGGAGATATCTCCTAATAATTTTCTCTTTTTCTGGAGTATCCTAAAGAAAGAACCTAAATATGGTTTTCTACCAGTTTGCCAAATTTTTCAAAATATGAGATTTAGGTCTTGAAAAATATGTTTAAAGATTATACAGTAAAGCATATTAAAAGCTAGTTATAAAGAATAAAATTATTGGCCTGTAAATGTTTAGCAGATCAGCTAAAGTGGAATATATACAAGGAAATAGTTAACTTACTCACAGAGTGACAAGAACAGAATGCAATAAAAGGTAAAACTTCAAAAGTGAGCAAATGCTTGTATTAAAATAAAGTGGCTGGAATTTAGAAACATCAAAAGATTAGAGGATAAACAAGTGATTCTTCTTGAAAAGTAGAACAAAACTGAACAGACTTCTAATAAGACAAGAAGCATATTTGGGTTGCTTCTCTTTTTACTTGTATGCCCAGATTTGTCTGCATAAACCCTGTGTGCCTTATATATGCAACTCAGTTTTAAAACCATGCTGCAGCACCCTGCTCCCCTCAGGGTGGATTAGTCTCTCTCCTTATGTAGTAGCCTGTTCAGGTCTCAGCCATGCCACTCATGGCTTGTTCTATAATGATATGTTTCTATGTCTCCTTCAAAAGAAGGCCCTTGGGATTCAAAATACATCATACTCACTTTTGTATCACTGTAAGAGAGACATGTAACAAAGGCCTGTTAAATGAAGACAATAGAAACAATAAACTTGTTAATCCTGGTATCTTCCTCTGAAAACATGATGGGTAACACTAAACCCGTAAGTGTTGTGAGGATTAAAGAAAATGTCATGAAGATTCCATGCTACGAAGCATCTATGACAGGGTTTGGTCTGTTAAGTGTGTAGCCAATAAATTGTAGCTTGCTGAGTAGCAATCATGCTGAAATTCAAGGTAGAATAGAGGGTGATTTAACAGGCTGCTGTAGTAGTAGCACTAATTTCTCTAATGAAAATTTTATATATGGAAAGAGAATCAAAGTGGCACCAGTCAGGTAATCAGTACATTCCATAATGGGGGTAATTCCAAAAGGAAGGACAATAGTTATTCCTGACCCCTACCTGTCTTTCTTGAGTTTATGGACCTGCTACTCGCAGGTATATTTCATATTCTGATTCCCCATCATGCTCCATTCTTCCTGCCAGTCTTACCAGTTATGATGTTATAGTCTGTGATAACAAATTTTGCTATTATCACGACACATTAGTAGGGAAACCTTGGCAGGCAGTGTTCCAATGACTCGTGTGAATCTGTGTTAAGCTAATCACACTTCTTTTCCAGTTCACTCCAATTTTTGGTGCTGGTTCACTTTTTATAGTTGGCTCTGGCCCTCAACAAGGGGATAGACCCTGTATTAGATTGTTCAGGGTGCCATTACAGAATACCAGTAGTATAAATTAGATGAGTTAAACAACACACACAGAGAGAGAGAGAGAGAGAGAGAGAGAGAGAGAGAGAGAGAGAGAGAGGGCTCTCTAGGTGTTGTAATTGAATTACAGAATACCCCTGAAAAGTCACAGCTCAGACTGTGACTCAGTCATTCGTGGATTTTTCCTTCCAACCTAACTGTTCACGGAAAGCTGTGCAATTTTGCAAAAACCGCAAATATCCTCTGCGATACACCTCTGCCTTGGAGTTTTGTTTTGCTTTGTTTTGTTTCGTTTTGTTTCGTTTCGTTTTGGCAGGAGGTTTGCGAGCAGCCAATCTAGAGGTTATTCAGTTCTTGCTGATTGCTGCTCTGTAACCCATTTCTGGCTGATGCACCAGCATTCCTCTCTTATAATGGGTTGCTGCATTGTGTGTAGCTTTCTCCTGTGTTCCCACTTTTGTTCTTCTTAAAGTCCTAAGATTCCTGTGTCGCCAAAATGCCCTGCCTTCTAAAGCTTTACTAATACAGTATTTTATTAAGTTAAATTACATAACTGTAGGAGATATAGTATAGTGTTTAAACTACATATAAAAAGAGGAATTTTTCTAGCCATATTTGAAATTAACAGTTTTTCACAACTCGTGGGTGCTATATGAATGGACCCCTGCAAATTTTGGGAGTCTATTGTATTGTTAAAGTTTAATCTAAGTGATTCAGGCCCAACCTCAACCCACATGCTTTCTCTTACTGTACTATGTAAAATGGTGCCTACATTTTAATGCTAGTGTTCTTTCTCCTAAATCCTTAATTCCTATTACGTTCCTATTCCAGCTCACCTTCCATTCTGGCTTTATGTATATGCCTTCATTTGCAAACTCATTTTTCTCTTAGCAAAGATTTTTACAGTAACAACTATCATTATTGTATATCAGAGAAAAAATATTTTCCTATGCTTGTTGGAAAAGTAAAGCTGCAAATAAAAAATACTTTCAAAGCCAACATTTTTATTCTAATTAATTTCTTTAAATTGTGAAATACTCACTGTATTAATCTTTAATGCTCTAAAATCCCAAAAGGTCTGAACTATAAAACAGAGGTGGTCATTCCATTTTTGAGAGAAAGATTATGTGGCCTGTAATGCCATGTAGAATACTCTCATCAGATAAATATGACATAAAAAACTAACCTCATATGTAACCTTAATAGCTTTTCAACTAACTCCTTTATATTGATAATGTTATTTTTCAATTTTTTTCTTTACCCAGTGAAGTTGTTTGCTCACATCTAAAACATTATGTCTAAACTATTCTGGTCACCTGATGACTGCTGCAACCAGCCGCATGGCTAAGCAAAGATCTGCTACACATTTCAAATATGTTGTCTCTTCTCTGGGAAATGGGTACCAAGACCCAGGGACAAAGTTGCAAGGAAGAAGGAGACAGAGATGTATGACTATGTATCAGACTGCTTAGTCTATCACTGCAGGATGCCAGAGACTGGTAATTTCAACAACAGAAACTGATTTTCTCCCAGGTTTAGAGATGGGAAGGCCAAGATAACAATCCGTGAAGACGTCAACAGAGTTCTTTCCTTGGACTGCAGACAGCCACCTTCTGCTATTCTCACATGAGAGAGGGAACTCAGGCTCTTTCCCCTTCTCATGAGAACACAAGACTCATGGGAGTAGGGCCGCACTCTTATGATATCATTTCATGTGCATCACCTCCTCAGAGGCCCAGCTTCCAAGTGTAATCATGCTGAAGGAGAGGAATTTAATGTATGACTTTTCAGAGGGACCAAATTCAGTCCATAGTTAACACATGACTGAAGAAGTGATGATGGAGAAAAGGTAAAATATCATACAAAAAATGTAATATGTAAAAAGTAAAAATAATTACTTCTTCTACAGTGAACAAATAAGACTATCTTGCCATTTAAAAAAAATCCTATAAAAATAGTGACATGAACCAGACCATGTCACTAGAGATAGAAATACAAAAGCACTTATTTAGAGTATAAAACTGCCACACTATGGCTAAGATGAATGTGAACTGAAAATAGTAATATCTAATACATGAATGATCCAAATGTCTAGAGATTACTTTTCTGGGTATAAGTAGTTGTATTGTCACTGGACTGGTCCCAGGAAGGTCTCATGAAAAGGGAGATGGAAACTTCAACTCACACTTAACCCATAGAATAGGATCTTGTCACAGAAAAGTGTTTTTTGATGCCTCAGTGATAGGTATAAACAGATTTATATGGCAGAGTTAAAGGATTATACTGTTACAGTTTAGTTATAAAATGTTTCTGATATCTCTTATGTTTGAAAGGTGATTGGACCATGAAGGTTCTATATTCATTAGTGGATTCATCCATTAAAGAATTCAGTAGCAAAATGTGCTGTCAGGAGGTGGGCCGAAGAAGTGAGTCAATGGGGGAGCAACCTGGAAGGGTATATTCACTTTCCCAGCTCCTCACTTCCTTCTCTGTTTCCTGGCTCCCGTGGAATGAGCAGGTTTCCTCCATTAGCTAACTATGGACAAAACCCACTGGGTAACTGTGACTCAAATACATCTTCTCGCTTAAGTTGCAAAGGCCAGGTATTTTGTTCTAGTAGCAGAAAAGTAACTAATAAACATGCACTCAGAGCAAAGAGTGGGCACTCAAGAGAGGGGCACATGATTTGTGGATGGGAATATTGTGTGACCTTGAGAATATCATCAATGCAGATAATTCAAGATATGTGTTTCTAGAGTCTTTCAGGTTACCTGTTAGTAGGTTACATTAGAATGCAAACCATTTCCATATACTTGAAGAGATATATTGCCTAATTAACAGCAGTATTTCTTTGAGGGTAAACGTACATTTTACTGTGCTCTTAGGAATTTGGGAGTGAATTTCCTTGAAGGGGAATTGTACCTTGAGTAATATTGATTGTGTTCTGAAGCTGCAGTTTTCTTTAAAGTATAATTTTATTGTTACCATTTTTCTCGTCCCTTTTCCACCTATTTTTAGGTCTTGGATCCTGTCTACCATGATGTTACAATTTATATATAGCTCATTATCTACAAACCAGTTATTACTATAGAAAACCCATGGCTACATAGATCTGCAAAGACACAGAATCGTTCATCAGGCCATGTGTCTACATCTTGTTCTAAGAGCTACAGATACAGAGGAGTCAGAGGCGGGTAAGAAATGAATGAAGGGCAAAAGAAATAAGAATATTACTTTCATGGCTTATTTAAACTCCTAAAAGACTAAACATTTCCTAAAGGAGGCAGAACTATTTAAATAGTAGACTATAAACTAGCAGAAATGTGACCCCATAGGACCAGCTGTGATGATCATTAGAAAGGTCTCATGCCCTCTTCAGGTCATTTCCTCTGGCAGAAGCCAGCAGCCATGCTTCCAGGAACTATGGCAGCACTAAGGGAAGGTTTATATGTTGAGGAACTGAGACCTCCTACCAGCAGCCAGTGAGGAACAGGCTTTCTGCCACAGCCTGTGAAGGGACTCTCTTGCATACCCCACTCCTCAACCTTTCACATTAAAACAACCCTGGCTGGTATCTTAACTGCACCCTCATAAGACACCTGAAGCTAAAAGCTGTGGCTAAGTGGCTCCTAATTATCACACCCACAGAAGCTTGCATAAGAATCGCTCATCACTTTAGTAAAAGGTGCAAAATACACTGAGTGAAAAAAATAGTTGTTCTTTTAAACTAACATGAAATTTAACTTACAGAATATTTAAGATAAAAATGAGTGAAATTAGTGTGTTTAAATTTTTAAAAGTTAAAGTAAAAACTGTTTTGTTATGAATCTCCTTCAATTTTTTTCTTTTTCCTTCCGACACATTGATTTCCATCCCCTTTCTAACTTTCTGAAGGAGTTCTGGAAGTTTTTTTTGTTATTGACTTTAATAGATATTATCAAAATATACAGTGCATACTGCTGCTATTTGTTACCTTTATTATGTGTCCTTATTCACCACCTCTGAGAAACTTCTGATTCTTTCCTGAATTCAAAATAACTTTGAAAAGTAAGCATTTTGAATCAATTCAGTGCATAAAGGGATTACAAAGCACAACTAAAGATGATCACAGAAAAGCACTTTCAGAATTTCTTCATAATGTAATAAGAATGATAGAATCATGGTTCAAAGTGAGGAGGTGTATTCTCCAAGGGATTGATCACATTATCAATGTGCTGTGATCATTTTTAAAATTTAAGCATTCACTGTTATATATTAGACAGTTCAAACTCTGATAACAAACCAGGCAACTTTGACACAATACAAATTTATTTGTCTCAGTTCTGGAGCCTGAGTAGTTCATAATTAAGGTGATTTGGTATTGGTTGAGGGGTTCCTTTCTGGATCATGAAAAGCAGCATTTTTGTGTCCTCCCATGGTGAAAGGATGAAGGTAGATCATTGACCATTCTGTTAGAAAAGCACTAATCTCATTCATAGGGCTTTTGCCCTTGTGGTCTAATAATTTCTAAGACCCACTTTCTAGAACCATCATATAATACAATTATGTTGTCACATACAAATTTTGGAGGGACACGGACATTTTAATCATAGCAATATTTAATAGGCTGTTATTTATTTATATTAGATTCACAGTAATATATCTAATAGCTAGTATAATTTCTAAGTTCCAAGGAAGGGGGTAATTTGATGATTAAATAGCAAAATGCATTGATTAATTCCACTGTGTTTCTGTTATTAAATCTGCTTCTGTATTTCACTGAACTCCACTGCTTTTAACCTAGTCAATGTTGCCTGACAGTGGATTAAAAGGTGACTAAATAGAGCAAGACACTGAGATTTCTGCATTTAGTTTTTAATAGGATCTGAGTCCAGCGATAAGAATCAAATGAAAGGAAAAATAATTATTGGGCACCTGGATATGTGCCTGTGAGACCCTGTCTCAAAATAATAAATTTTGAAAGGGTTAGAGCTATAGCCCAGTGTAAATTCAATTCCTAATACTACTTCCCCCCAGAAAAAAATATTTTTTTAGGAAAAAATAATTTAAAATCCATAATAGGAAAAAGAATCATCCTATATATTTCTTTGTTTACTTGTTTTTTTTTTTTTGAGACATGTCTCCATATATAGTTTATGCTAGCCTTGAATTCACAGCCATCCTCCTGCCTCAGGCTACTAAGTGCTGGAGTGACAGGCATGCACCATAATTCTGGGCAACAATCTCTCTTGTTCTAATTCTTTTATCATCTACAAAACAATCCTGCTTTCATCTTTTTCAATAACTGAATTCATATAACCTTTATGTTAAGGATAGCTATACACATTATTATAATGACTAACTTTATTTCAGGAGATATTTGAAATTATAAAAAGAAAAACCTAGAATTGGCTGTATGTGAGCTCAGAGTATAGTTAACTAGTAGTTTCCAAATATGTTTAGACCTAGAATTCTTTTTCTCGTAAAACAACACAGAGAAGATGAAAAAGTCAAGAATAACTTTTCCTTACTCACAGATCATTCCCAGGGATATTTCAGTAATACAGAAATCTGTAATTTAATAATTTGACTTTCCCTCTGAAAAGTTTAATAAGAAAGTCTAGAATCATAATTGTATTTCCCTGGTCTATAAAGTTAAAAATAATACCTGAATATAGAGATTTGTGGGTAATTAAAAGTGGTGGGAAAAATCCTGTTTTAAGGATTAGTTTGGTAATATTATTATTTTACTTTCTTTGTCTTAGAATAAACATAAGGGATATATATCTCCCTTTTGCCTTTTAAGGTATATTAAATGTAACTTGAGCTACTTCAGCCTTCCAGACATCTTTTAAAAATGTGTCTAAGCCTAAAATACAGTGTCCAAAGGCAAGATCATTTATCAGGCAGGGAAACTGGCAGAAGCAAAGAATATTGTGGGTGAATTGTGAAGAAGGCAAGGATAAAAGGGAAGGAGATTGTGGTTTAAGGCAGTGATTCCGAATCTTGTCAATGCTAATCCACAGCGGCATTTTCCCTAGAGCAGAGCCACAGAAGAAGAAATAATGGAAACAAAATGAGTTTTTCAAGAAGAAAAATCTATTCTACTATTTTAAAACATTCTTCATTATAATTTTTATATATTCTTTTTAAATTTGATACAATATCTTTTGGTATATGAAGTGATCATTTTACTCATGCGGTTTTCAAGTGTTCTTAGTAAACACAATAAATATAACAGACTGTGCCACTCTTTTTAAAATTTTATTGGTCTACTAAACCCATGAATCTTTGTATGATTGACTGGTATGGAAATTATGAACAGATGAAGCAGTCAGTTAAGCAGTACATAAATGAAAGCAAAGTGATGGGGTTGCTGGGAGTTAAGGATTGAATCAGTCTCAGGCCATTCAGGAAAACTACAAGTATCAGAATTTTTCTAAATGGGATGTGCTGAAGAGGCACTAAAGATAAGTTTTTACCTTCACATTTCATTAACTAAACTTATCTGACTCCAAGCCTCTCTTATCAACATGCATTAAGGTATTCACATGTTAAATCAAGGATTATGGAAGATTTTAGGTGTCTCAAAAAGAAACAGTCTGTAGGGCCTTCCAAAGCATCGATTCTCATGGACTTTGACTGTGAACATGTTTTATAATCCACACAAGCCAAGCATCTCTTACTTCTCAAAATGTATCCAGTACAAGGCTTCAAAACTTACTGTCCAAAAGAACCTCATGCCCGTTGCTGGCCTTCTTGCTTCTTTCAGAAACTGAGCAGAACTACAAACAAGTGATAACACAGATAATATCAATAAGAATAAATTAATTCTTAAATATTTTCTTTAAATTTATACATTAAATCAATGACCTCCAACCCTATGAGAAGAGTTCAATTACTAACTTCAAAAATTGTTATGACACAGAAATCAGAATGTTTCCTTTTATGCAATTCTCACATAAAGATATTTGTTTTGTTTTTTTTCTAAATTTAGAAGTTAAAGCCACTTATGCTCTTTTTACAAATTTAGCTCACCTCTTCTTCTGAGACTGATTTTGTGCCTTGTCACAGGAATTTTCAGTATCCTTAGGACAAAACTTAGCAAATTACGATCCATGTAACAAAGTTTCTGCTGTCGTTCTGACCTTTGTTTCAATACCCAAGTATTAGGCTCTGATCTCATTCTTAACTGTCTGTTTGCACATGGTATAAGTCTTCCCTTGGTCTCTTTGGTGGTTCATCAGTTTTTATAAGTTAAATATTATCACAGTCCTGTCCCTGGAGGTCAATATTTTACCACCAATAATTATTATTGTCCCCTTGTATCAGGTACTGATCTGCTTGAATTTATTCCCATGGTTTCTACTTTGAAACTATCTTTTTTCCTGTTCCAAAAGCTTTGGCTAACCTCCAAGACTTTTCTAATTTTGTACTACTAGATCCAAAATATGTAATGGTCCTCCTTACTCCTTCATTTTTATTCTCTTAAAGCCAAATGTTTCAAAATCAACAACCCTTGGGTAATTTCTGTTATTGATTATGAACAGTTTTATTAGTTTATTGTTCTTTAATTTACCTCTGTTAATATTAAAACATCATTTAAATTTTCTACCACATGATTCTCATGAGAAAGAAAAACTCTCTTCTTATGTCTATGTTTGCTTCACATTATTTATTTTGCTTAGGTTTTAATCTTTCAGTAGTTCTATTTTTGGAGGAATTTCCAGGAAAGATGGCAAGAATTACAAATATTTTCATATCCATTAAAACTTGGGTAGGGTTCTATAGTGATAATCATTTCAATTTAACTTTATGCAAGATATGTGTGAGGCCTTGGGTTCAATTCTCAGAACAGTAAAAGCAAACCGAACACAAAAACAGAAAAGTACACAGGATCTGAGATTAGTTATGCTTGTTATAGGTTCAAAAGGTACGGTTCCCTTTGTTAGCATTTGTAATTTAGATGTTAAATGAACTGATAAAATATGAATATGCATTGTTTTCATGTGGCTCACTTTAAAAGATGCCTGCCAGTAATTCTGCATCAGTTTTTCCACAACTGAGTTTTAGAAAATAACTGATAGCTATTTTCTGTGAGCAAAAGGAAAAATATAATTTCAGTTTAAAAGACTTACAATCTGTTGTAAATGTTAGTTCTAACCAGAAGTGAACCTAAAATATTCTAATAATAACTTCTGCTTCATTGGCACTTTTCACTATGTGAAAAAAAAAGAGAAATTGTGAGTAACCAGATTTTTTAAAAAGCAAGACAACAGACGTTGCTTAAATCAATAATCAGAAAAACACAGCACGTTAATACATATGTGAAATGATTAAATGGCACCAGAAAAGCCTTCGTTGCCCACATCCGCCCTTTAAAAATGCCTGTTTTCTGAGCTTTACATTTTATTCTTTTATTTTTATTTTAAAGAAAAAAAACAAAATTTCTTTTTTTATTTAAACAAAAAAATAAAACAGAAAGAGGGTAGAAATAATACAAAATTTCAAGAAAAACAAAAACCAGTAAGAAATCACTAATTGACAATTGCATATTTTCCTCCTAGAAGTAGTTGTTCAAGTTATGAAAGTAAAGCATACAAAGTAGACATTTAAACAGTGAAACTGCAATCAGCTCTGTTCATCTATCCAACAAAAACTTAGTAATATGGTCATCAATCCTACACACTCAAACATACATGCAGTTTTATCCTTTAGAATACTTTCCTTTCCTCTCTCATTTTTACAATAACTATAATCAATTCTCATAAACTGTTTAGAAGTTCTACACATGTATTAATCTCTACATGCATACCTAGCCTTCCTGCATTAGAGGGGAAAACAAACCAAAACAAGTCAACAATACAAATTCCTAGAGAAACACGAAATGAGAAAGACATATAAAACCACAATACTAGGTGATCTACGGTAGCCACCGTGATGTCTCCTGTTATTTTCAATAAAATTGTCTATATCATTAGACATAGTATAATTAAACATAGCAGGACATAGCACTATTTATAAAAACCAAACATTGGAGACATTATAGGACTTCAAAGGCAGTTAACAATAAAACCAGTATGGGTATCCTATTGAATCCTGCCATTCCTAGGGTAGTTGCCCCTACACCCAGACTTGAACTCTCAAGCATACCAGATTCGAATGAACTCAGTCTAGACAAAACAGCAGTATAGCCAATCTTCTCTGCATCATCTCTGCTATGCTATTTTTCTGTCATTGTTGTTTACTTTTCTCCTTCATTCTACTGTCTGCCCCTTTTATTGAGGCCTTTCTGCTGTTGTTCCTGGAATCCTGGTGATTTTCTTCTTTCTTTCTAGAATGTCCTTCAGTATCCTTTCCAGGGTTGCATTGGTGGTCACAAACTCCCCCAGTTCCTCTTTGTCGTGGAAATATCTTGTCTTTCCATTAATTTTGAGAGACAGTTTTGCAGGGTACATCAGTCTGGGTTGGAGGTTATTTTCTTTCAGGGCTTGGAATATTTTGCTCCAAGCTCTTCTTGATTTGATAGTTTGCATTGAGAAGTCTGCTGTGATTTGATGAGTTTTCCTTTATAGGTAATCTGTTTCTTTTCCCTGACTGCTCTTAATATTCTGTTCTTGTGATGGATTTCTGGGATCCTGATTATTATGTCTGGGTGTAGATCTGTTTTGGTTGTAGCTGGCTGGAGTTCTGTATGCCTTATGTATCTGAACATCACTTCTATTTCCTATGCCTGGGAAGTTTTCCTTAATTATTTCTGTGAATAGACTTTTTATTTCATTTGTATTTGTCCTTGCTTCTTTGTTCACATTTTTTATTCTTAAGTTATAAATCCTCTTGTCTTCTAGCCTTTGTATCATTACTTCCTTGTTCCTTGTTATTTTTAAGATATCCTTCCTTTTGTGATCATACATTGCAAATCTATCTTCAAGTTTTGAAAGTCTGTTTTTACTTTCTGTTAAGAAGTTTTGCCAGTTTTCAATGGAGTTTTAAATTTCCTGATATCCTCTTTGGATCTGTTTCATGTATTCTAAATTTTGTTTATATTCTTCATCAAAGGCTTCTCTCCTTTCTCTGGGTTCTTCCATTTGTGTCTTCCTGAGGAGTACCCAGCATTTCTTTTATTAATCTACTTATATCTTGCTTTGCCTGAGTTAGAATTTCAGATTTAAATTTGTCAATTAGGTCACAGAAATTTTTCTTTATTTCCAATGAGGCCATATCTGATATTGCATGTTTGCTGCCCTCAGTCTCTTCTGTGTTTACCTCTCCTGGGCTTATTTTCTCTGGGTCAGCAGTTGGAGGCTTTTTGTTGTTTCTCTGTCTTGTCATGTTTCTGGTTTCTCTTAGACAGGTGAATGGTGGAGGTCTCTGGACCTTTATGTATTGCTTACAGTCCCTCTGCAGCTTGCTGGCTAGGGCAGTGCTGCTCTTTCCTGTTTGTTGTTGATCTGTGAGGTGTACACAGGGGTGATGTGGGCCAGCCCCTCCCCTCTCAACCAGTGAGTGTCTTCAGTATGTTTGTGTGTTCCCAGTAGATGTCACAGGTTCAGGACAGCCTTGTCCCTGGCTATTGGGTCACAACCAGGGCCATGGTCCAGCCCAAGCAGATCCCGTCAATCTGCTTTTGGCCAGGAGCTGCCAAATGAAGCTGCCTCAAGCCTGTCCTGCCCAAATCCAATATGTCATCTAGCTGGTCATCTCACTCTGGTGAATCCAGTTCCCAGCACTCACTAAAGTCTGTGTAGCTCAGCTTGTTGTCTCCACTCACCGTTGCAGGGCCTACTCCTGCCAACAGTCTCGAGCTCACCAACCCCTGCTCTGGGCAGGGATGTGACTTCACATTGATCGTGAGTCACCTGACTCTAAATCATGCCCAACACAGCTACCAGAGTGTGCCCAGCTCCAGCCCTCAGTCCATGCTTCTTCTTTTTATATTTTTTTTTCTTTTTCCTCAGTTTCTTCCTGGGTCACAAGAATTCCTCTTCTTTCATCTGGTCTTCTCCATGCTGTCAGTTTCTAGCATCTGAGTTGTTTTTCTTAGAGAGGTTTTCTATTGTGCTACCTATCAATCAGCCATCTTGGTTCTCCCCCAAAATTTCAAAATGCTATGCTTAGAGGTCAATGATGGTTAATACATTGCATATTTTTATCTTTAATTTAGTTACTCAGAGGACGAGACATCTACATTTAATTGTACAATCAATATTAGCACAAACCTTTCTTTTCAATGAACTAAGAGAAATTAGTAGTATAACTATCTTAACTATCTTTTATACATATTATTTCTTTCAGCTTCTCACACTAAGGAGGCAATACAATATTTACACATGCGAGAGTGATTTATTTCACTTATGAGTATGGTCTCTATTTGCATCTATTTACCTATGAAAATCTCATGTTTATACTTCTTTGTGGCTGAGTAGTACTCCATTGTATAAAAATATCACAACTTTATTATCCATTATTTACATTGTTTCTAAGATCTAGCTATTGCAAATTGTGCGTCTATAACTGTGGGTGCATATACATGGCTGTGGTATGATGTTTTTACTTCTTCTTGGAAGATACCCAGAAGGGGAATAGCTGAGTCAAACAGGACCTCTCATTATAATTTTTTGAGGAATTTCCACATTGATTTCCAGAGTGGTTACATCAGTCTGTATTCCTGCCAACAGTGGAGAGAGGTTCCTTTTCCCCACAGACCCTTAAACATTTGTTACTGGTTGATTTTTTGATAATAACCATTCTTTCTGGGGTGAGATGGAATCTCAGTGTTGTTTTAATTTTGATCTCTTGAATGATCAGTGATGTTTAACATTTTTTCATATATTTATTTGCTGCTCATAATTCTTCATCTTAAAAATGTGTATCCCTCACAGATACCCATTTTTGGACTGGACCTTTAAGTTTTGGCAGTCTTATCTTTTTGAGTTCTTTATATGTTCTTGATAGCATAACTTTGCCTGAGGGACAGCTGATAAACATTTTTCCCACCTTGTGGGTTGTCTCTTCACTCTGTTGGTGGTTTCTTTTGCTGTGCAAAAGCTTTTTGAGATCCCCATTGTTGATTCTTTGTGATAGCTCCTGTGCAATCAGGTTTTCATTCATAAAGTCTTTGCCTAAACCAGTATCTTCAAGTTTTACCTATTGTATCTTCCAACAGACTTAATATTTTTGTTTCAATATTTAATTTTTTTTTTTTTTGTACCGGGGATCAAACTCATGACTGCACACTTGCAAGGCAGGCGCTTATGCCGCTGAGCTAAATCCCCAGCCATGTTTCAATATTTAGATCTTTGATCCACTTCAAATTTACTGTAGTTCATGGTGAAAGATATGGGTCTAGTTTTAATCTTAAGCATACATAAAGCCAGCTTTTCCAGCACCATTTATTAAAGAGGTATGAAGGTGTTTGACACCTTTGTCAAAGATAAGGTGGCTTAGTATGTTTGGAGATGCTTCTACATCTTCTAATCTATCCCACTGATGGTCAGTATTGCTTATTTATTTGCCACTACCATGCACTTTTTATCACAGTAGCTTCATAGTATAATTTCAAGTCAGGAATTGTGATGTCCTCTGTCTTGCCTTCATTGTCCAGGATTACTTTTGCTATTCTATGTCTCTTGTATTTCTAAATGAATTTTAGGAATATTTTCTCTAGATCTGTGAGGTTTGCTTTTAGAGTTTTGATTGGAATTGCATTAAATCTGTACAACAGTTTTGGAAGTATAGCCATTTTACTATATTTGTTCTTCCTGCTCAAGAGTAAAGGATATCTTTCCATTTGTTAATATATTCTTCAATCTCCTTTTTCAGAGTACTGCATTTTTCAAAGCAGAGGTCTTTTACATACTGTTATGGTTTGTGTTCAGATGCCTCCCCACACAAGCCTCATGCAATCATGGACTTGGCTGAGTCTGGCATTTGTGACTGGTTTGTTGTCTGGCACTGAGACTGGTGGTGTGTGTTATGCCTGCCCAGAGGTGGAACTGACATACAGTGTAAGTGCTGGAAGAAGGCATGTCTTTCCTCTTTTGCGCGGTTTGCTTTTGCTGTTTTGTGGGGTCCATGAACAGCAGCCATGACATTCCACCCTGCCTTAGAGCCAGCTGAATATGGACTGAAACCTCCAAAATTGTAAGAAATAAGCCTTCCCTTCCCTAATTTGGGGTTTCAAGTATTTTGTCTAAATAACAAGAGAAAAGTTACTAAGACACATACTTTGTTAGATCAATTTCTAGGTATTTCTTTTTTTTTTTTTGGCTGCTATTGTGTCAAAGATGTTGTTTCTCTAATTTTTCTCTCAGTAAGTTTGTTATTCATGTACAGGAGGGATATTGATTTTTGAGCATTGACTTTGTATTCAGCTATGCTACTGAATTTGGATATTAATTCTAAAGTTTTGGGTGGAGTTTTTGGCATCTTCTATGTAAAGTATCATGTTATCTGCAACTAATGATAATTTAACTTCTTCCTTTCTTATCTTTATTTTGTTCTCTTGTCTAATTGCTCTGGATGAAGTTTCCAGGACTATGTTGAATAAGAGTGGAGAGAGAGGACATCCTTGTCTTGCTCTTAATTTTAGAGTGAAACCTTCAGTTTTTATCCATTTAGTGTGATGTTGTCAGACTGAGATAAAGACCATCTCTTCCAATTTTCTGTAGGATTTTCATCATGAATGCATGCTGGACTTTGTCAAAAGCTTTTTCTGCATCTATTGAGATGATGATATGTTTTTTGTCCTTGGCTCCGTTAATAGATGTATTACCTTTATTAATGTATGCATGTTGAACTATCCCTAAATCCCTGGAATAAATCCCTTTTGGCAGTGGTGTATAATCTTCTTGATGATTTACTATATTATGTTTGCCAGCATCTTACTGAGGATTTTTGGGTCTATATTCATTGGGGAAATTGGCCTGTAATTCTCTATCTTAGTTGGGTCCTTCTCCAGTTTTGGTGTCAGAGTAATCCTTTCTCCCAGGAATGAATTTTGGTGTATTGCTTCCCTTTCAATTTTGTTAAAGAGTATGAGAATTAGTGGTGTTAGGTGTTCTATAATTCCTGTAGAATTCCACAGTGACTATGTCAGGGCCTGGGTTTTGCTTTGTTAATAGGTTTTAAATTTCATCTTTGATTTCATTGATTGATATTGATTTATTTAGGATTTTATATCTTATCCATTCAGCTTTGATAATTCATATATATCTTGGAGTCTGTCCATTTATTTTGTACTTTCCATCTTATTAAAATACAAACTGAGTCAACCATCTATTTTCCACTTTTAACCATATGAACTAGATTTGTGGTTATATAAAAACATCTAAAGCAAACCAAAAAATTATATGTAGTATACAAGTCCTTAAAAATGTTAGTTTTGTCCTCAGATGTTAAAATTTAAAATGGGTTAAGGAGAAAATAGAGAAGTGGAAGAAGAGCTAGAGGTTACAAGTAAGATTGGAGGACAAAGCAGGATCACATTAACTTGGGGAAATTAGTGCAGAAGACTGGAGGGAAAAAGAGAAGGAAGAGAGGAATAGAAGAACAGAACTGAATCACAATCACAAAGAGGCTATAAACCATGTTCACACTCAAAAACAAGATCAAACAATGAAGGAGGAAAAGAAGGCAAAAAAAAAAAACCCACCACTACCACAAAAACAAAGCAAAACAACAACAACAAAAAAAATGAGAGAGAAGAAAACAAAAAAACAGTCCACTTCCAAGGCTGTCACTGCTTTCACTGGTTGACAACCTGAAGAGACAGAGTCCCAATCCATGATGATCTATCCTAGCAAGCCAGCAGTAGTTCCTTCCTTCTTGTCTTCTCATTGCTATATATCAGCATCTGGGTTGCCACTCTCTTCCATCTACCACTCCACCATCTTGGTCAGTTAACTCCATTTTATTCTTAGAGTAAATTTGGAGAAAATATACTTGTCCTGATTTGTTTCTGCTGGTCCGTAAAATAGAAATCCCTCTCTTCTTATACATAATAAATAAAAGCATAAGCATCCAAAGTTTCTTTCATTTTTCACTTGAATTTCCTACTTGACAAGTGTTTCTCTAATTAATAAAACAGAAAGTAAATTACTTTCTGCTTATTCCCATTTCTCTGTTGGTTGGGGTTTAATACTAAACCCCTGCATATGTATTTGTGGTCTCAAAGCTCAGTCCCCATTCTGGGCAGGTCTGAGACAAGCAGACATCTACATGAAGCTAGTTAAGAAACTTTCTCTGAAAATTGACACTTTCCTCATGTCAGTTTTAAGGTCAGCACTTGGTGATATGGTCATGTGGGATGGAGGCAGCTTTCAGAAACCCATTTTGCTACCAGAATCAGGCCAAATACTTTTGTCCAGTTTTACCTGAAACAAAGTGAATAAGCTAGTCCCTATTTACTTTGTGTGCATACTTTTCAATGTCTAGTGTGAAACTTTTTTTCTCAATCAACAAAGAAGATTTAGATCAAGTGAAATATCTATGTGTGAAAAGTTAAGCACATTAAACTTATTTATCATTAATTCCTTGGTTTGGCTAGCATATCAATTTATTTTGAGAGAACAGAACTCAGGAGTTTTACAGGAAACTTAACACTGGGCAGAGGAGAAGCAAAAGCTACTAACACTTGTTTCTGTGTGAGGATCACTGGCCTCTCATCATCAGTCCATCACAGTGGAGAATAAAATTACTGAAGAAAAAAAAAAGAGGTCACAAGAGAGAGGTGAAAGGACATTCAAGTGTCAGTTTAACACTTTTTCCAAATGATTGCTCATCTATTAAGTCCTAGAAAAATTTGAGCCCAGAACAGAGAAATTTATAAAAACTGAATCAAGATTAAACATCACTTATCATTAGGGAGTTGCCTGCACACCAATAAAACACAAGCTAACAGAAAGTAAAGCTGACTTGATTAGCTTATGCCTCTTCTAACCTGTTACTTTACCAAACTTATCTACCTACAATTACATGGAGATTATTAGACAAGTTCTACAGAAATTAAAGCAGATGCCTAAACTTACAATCAGGCAGTGGTGAAACCATGATTCAAATACACGTTTTGGGATCTATTTCTAGAGTCCTTTTCTTGGTAATATGCCATGCCACTGTTTTCCTTTAACACTTCACTATGATTGCTTGCTTCATATTGGCAGAAGTTGCTAGTCTTCTTTGGAACATGTGAAATACAGTAAAAATGTATAGGCTGTATAGGATCTTCTGTTAGATAAGAGGCATTCTGGAACATGAAACACTGAACTGACCATGTATTAGTCAGGAGCTCACCAGGACCTCTGAGTCTATTGAGAACTTGCCTAACAGTGCATCTTATAGGATTTTCTGTCTCCGCCCTGGGTGAAGCTTTGTGGCAATGTTGCTGCCACCTCTCTCCCTACATTCACACATCTCAAAGTGTTCAGCCCCCCTTGCAGGAGATGTAAAAGAGGTGACTACAAGCTGTCTAAGTAAGTCACCTGAAAGGATATGTTTTATAGTCACTGGGAGATATCCAGACCTAATAAAGTCATGGTGATGTCCAGAATTATAACAAGTTTAGAGATAGAAAATTATATTAAAGTATAATCCAGCCTCTTCAGTCAACAAAGCTATCTTTTCTATTTAAAATCTTTCTGATACCCCTAGCTTTCAAAGCAATTTACTTTATTGCAGGCCCATACATTTTTAAAAGTTCTTTTTTACAGTAAAGAAATAATTTTTCAACTTTTCTATAACTGAAACCTTTTTGAAAATAAATTCTTAATCCTAAAACACTTAAAATGTAAAACTAAAACAAAATACAGAATATAAAATAGTTGAAAACAGAACTGTTGGTAAAGCACAGGTCCAGAAGCCTATCATAGGCTATTTAATTTTAAGCTTATATGTTTTTGCATTTTGACCCTCTGGGGCAGCATTTCCTCACTAGTCCCTAGAGTCCCTTCAATATGAAACTTTGACAATTCCCTGACAGTCCCAGGCTGAGATCAATTCAACAATAATCTTTCCAAATGTAATGCGTTACTAGAAAAGTTACATAATCTCAAAGATTCACAACCAAAACTAATTTCATGATAATACTTAGTAATTATTTTATAAGTCCTTAACCAAACTAAATCAATATTCCAATATTAATTTTCTCCTCAAACTATTTCTAATTTCTATCCTTTCCATTCTTGCCAGATGACCTTGTCTCTTTACCGTTTGAGTACTTCATACGTTCCGAACCCCAGCGCTCCATTATTGCCTTTTATGTGGTTATACAACACATCTTCAATACCAACTTTGTGTTTACCTTCATACCTTCAAACTTGCCTATTTACCTTTATTTCTATTTAGATATCACAAAATTTCCTACAATTCTCTATCAGAACAAATCTAAATTGATTATCTTTTCATGTATGCTTGTTCTTCTGGTAGACTCAGTTTCAATTATCATTGTCATTATCATCATCATCATCTCTATAATGTCCCCAAAGAAATAGTCTGTCTTTAATTTCCACTCACACTACACATAGTAAGAAATAAAAAAGAAGAAAGAAAAAGTAAACTCAAACTATCAACAGTGGTTTCTCTACTTCCTTGTATCTTCATTCTGTCTGCCTATAAAATGACAAGTTTCCTCCTAACCCAGCTCTGTCATCAGTCTCCTCCCTCCATACACCTCCAGGAGACCACACACCTGCCCAGACACATGCTGCATCCTTGTAACATATAACATAAAGCCAAACCTTTTAGATACAACCCCAATCTATCTTTACAGTTTCACATTTTTTCCTTTCTCCATCTTTTTGACCAAATCATAGCATGATTTATCATAACCCTGAGGTTTGGCACATGTCTTTTCTCTTCTTGTTATGCATCTCTACCATTTCTACAGGGAAAGAACACTATTTGCTTGGAATCTTGGAGGATTCAGCTCAACTATCAGTAGCTGTAGTACCTGGGCTTACATTTCTTTTATAATTACTAAGAACTACTGTACCTTAATCAATACACATATTATAACTATTAATAAAATATCTGTCTCTCCTCCATGTATAATCTGTAGACACAAAGGTACAAGTCATAAAAACAGAATTTCTAAACCTTGAGAAGCAAAAAGGAAAAAGTATACTCAGCAAGTTGTTGAACAACACTTCAAAACAATCTTGAGCTCCTAATAGTACTGAGGTTCATAGACAGCATCGTAAAACAGAACAATTAGATAAGGACTCACTGCCTCTGTTGAATAAAGGACGCTGTAGCTTACTTACTCTTTCACCAGTTCTGAAAACAGATTCCTTCATAACTACTGTTATTATTATTGCCCTAGGACTTTGATGTTGGGGTTGATATTTGTGTATATTTTCTTCTGCTTCTGCTTCTTTGCATAATTAGCTCCTATTAAAAAACCAGAGTGAGTGCCTCTTATTGGGTGAACCTAGGTCACATTTCTACCTTGTAACCATAGGCAATCTGTAAAAGGCAGTATCTGGGGTTTTTAACATTTAAAATTATGGGTAAGTTCTGCTGCCTAAGAAGACTGGTAACAGACAATTAAGGAAGATTTCCAAAAATACAAATATTCAGTAAAGTAGTTTGGTAAATTGGAAATCTAGTTCTTCTATTGTACTCACTACATATTCAGTGCACAATAGACACATGAAAACTCTCTTCATGAGAGAACATTGTGATCATTATAGAAAATTCTGCTGAACATCTATAGGTTAAAGAGAACTCCTCATTTTGTTAAACTGATGTGAAACTGATGCTTCTGGAGGCTCAATGATGTATCAAAGTCACAGAGCTAGTTTAGTGACCAATTTAAAACTAGATATCAAATTTCCTGATTTCCTTTTTATTGTTTCATCCATCACTAGTCTTTCAACTTACAGTTGTATTATGTTCTTTGGTTCATCTCCTTGATTTTTCAAAAGCTGTTTATTCCAAACTCTGTGGTTTGGTGTATTAATTTGAAGTACAAGGAAGCTTCACTTTAATGGCTGTAAAGATAGTTATTAGCAGAATCTGGGTTATTATAAGGGTTATCTGACTGTTCATTGGTTTTTTTCTATAGTGAGATAGGACATGGGGGTTGGCAAGGCTGGATGGGAACGTGAGTGTGACCAGTTAATTACAAGATCCCAGAACAGTACCAATAATTTCCAGGACTCCCATGTAGAATTCCTCATGGGCATAATATGTGAATAGCATGAAAGAGAACAGACATCATGAGTAGCCTGCTATCATGACTTCACAGTAGCCTTCCCTGTGTCACTCAGACCAGGGGGCATTTTAATTTTTTCCTTTTTTGTTCAGTGCCAGTTCACTCTGCAGAGCCAGTTTCTCCCTTATTCCTTCATTCCTTCACCCTGACTTTTCACATAAAATTTTGGCACCGTTTTTGGCTTCTCTCATTCAATTCTTTGCTTGAGGCAAAAAGGACCCTGAATACTTTTAATTGTCAAACCGTTTCTCAAGGAACTACCCAATAACAATAGAATATTGATAATTAGAAAGATTTTTACTTAACTGGTCACAGAAAGGAAACAAAACTCACACATAACGTCAAAGGTTAGAGCGAGAACACCAGCTCATTCTCAGCGTTCACTGTCTAGAGTCTCAATTCCTGCAGTTGCCCTCAGAGTGGCATAAAAATTTTCAGTCACAACGAACAAGTTGAACTCTCACGTGGAATGCCGCGTTTCAAACATTTCCCAGAGACTAGCAATAGCTAAAGCATCAGTGGTGAACCTGCGGCACGTGTGCTGCAGTGGGCACACAGAGCCTTCAATGCTGGCATGCAAACCAAGCCACCCCAGCAACTGAGCAATACATGACAGTCATTTTTTGCAGCCAAAATCAATATTCAGGTTTAATTGCAGTGTTGCAACTTTACAATAAGTGAGTGGGTTTTGGGTTGCAGTTTGGACATTTGGTCTCTAAAATGTACACCTTTAGTCAAGTGGAGGGAGAGGTCCCCCCAAAAATATTTACACCCATATGCAAAGATTTGGGCTTTCTTGCAGCCTGTGCAAGCACTTTATTCCTTCCTAACAACAGTGAGATTGGGAGAAGGCACACTCTGTCTCTTCTCAGGCAGCATTGTGAGTGTTCAAAGGAAGGCACTGACCCTAGAGGATGCACTTGCTTGTACTTGAAAAACCAAAATGAACACTCACTTGCAGCTGTAGAGACTGCTTGCTCACCAACACTCTCAGGATTACTCTGAGGCAGCAGTCTTCAAATGTTTGAGTTTTCATGCTGCTCATTTTCCAATAGGATCAGGATGGTACTATTTACACTCTCTGGTATAAATTATGATCATCCAAAATGATTTGTTTTCCTCTTTCCAAACAGTACACAGCACAACAGCAAGGGAAAACAAGTGAGCAGTGTACTCAGGTCCCAGGGGCTGGAGCTTCGGATCCTAAGCAGACATGTAGACATTATCTGAATCAGAACAGACATCCTCACTCATCTTTCCAGCTTTAATCTCCTCATTCAGTTTCTCCCAAATAATTAGATGTACCTTTTCCTACATTTTAAAAGTATTTCCTTGCTACTTTTGAAACTGATTTATTTATAGTAGAATTATTAAATATTTTTTGTTCTTTGTTATGGTTTGAAGACTTTGGGGGCAGGGAGCCTCATTTAGTATTTGATTCAATACTACTCTAAATCAAGTATTATTTCAGGCTCTGGGTGTATAACAGGGAACAAACCAACATCTAGGGCTTGCATTCTGATAATGGACAAATACACAAACACAAATGCAAATACACTAATAAGAGGAAGACATTGAAGAGTAATAGCAACATTCTGTTTTAGATGAGATGGCAAGGAGATTATTTCAGATGAGCTAATAGTTGAGCACAAATCCAAACAAAGTAAGGATGCAAATTCTATATAAGAAAGAGAGCTTTCCAGGTAAGAGGAATGGCAAGCAACTTGTTGATCATGTGTTTATTTATTTAACACAACTACTTATTACTTAAATTGTACCAAACACTTGAGGTGGAATGTAGAGAAGGAAATGAAAAGACACAATTAGATGAATCAAATATGCAAAGACAAAAGATCATAAAAATGGAAAAGGAATTTACTAGCTTATCTGCAGAATACCCCCATTCCTGCTACATAGCACCTCTCAACTATGTGAGGCTCTTTATTATACCATATAAATATTTTGACACAAGGCCTGTAATGCAATCTCTGTACCTTAATTTAAAATTGAACAAAATATATATGTGTCTAGGACTGTCAAAAAGTTATTTCCACAGTCCTATTTCCAGCCCCAGAGAGAAAATTGTATAAGTAAAATAAAACACTTCTTAATATGTTCTTTGTTTCAACATAATCATGCTGGAAGTAAAAAAAGCAGTCCCTAAGCAAACAGGCTAACTTCCATTTCAAGTGGAAAAATCAAGGAAGTCTGTTTCATGAGTCTGCTTATGTTCAAAATGAGATAAAAACTGTTAGAAAGGCTTTTAAGTGCTCAATGTCTTCTGTCCTGGGACACCATGAAGGGAAATCCAGAGACCTAAGGAATGGGAAGCTGGAAATTAGAGGATAATGAAGGGGCAAGAAAAATGATGATGATGGAATAATAAATTATTAAAAATGGTGAACAGCAAAATATTAATAACATAAATTTGAGGGGAGATAAATACCAGAACCTACTCCCTACAATGCATATAAATAGTATGTGCTTCACACATGTACTAAAGAAATAATTGAAGGGAGAAATTCTAAAAGAATAACTACTAGAAACAAACAGAATCAGCTACTGGTTGGTTTTATACCTATTGATAACCAGTGAATTAAAATTTTGATAACAGACTTCACATTAGCTCCTGTGTCCAGATTTCATCTTTTTTCCTACCTGAGTGAGATTTTGATGAGTGGATGAACATAAGAAAAATCAAGAGATGAAGGCTAGCATTTCCCAACTTTATTGTGGAGGTAGAAGTCATTCATGGAACAGAGAAGTAAAAATATTATAATGTTAAGGAGAAAAAGAGAGGAAGAAGAGGAGAATGATGATGATAATGACTATTATTTTTTAATCTCTTATTAAACATTGCCTGTGTAATGTCACATTGTATGCCCCTCAACCATGGGAAGTAGATCCTGTTATCTCAGTTTTCTAGCTAAGAAAATTGAGACTTGAAGAATTAGTTAGATTGCCCAATGACACACATGACCTTTCATTCGTTGCTATCCCCAGAATATGTGTTGCTAATAGTCTACCATCTTCATAATATGCACAGTGCCATAGTAGGATTTGGTAAAACAAAATAACAAAGCATTAGTGTTGCAGTTCATGACCATGGCATGGTACAAATGATGACAGATTACTCAGAGTCTATTTCTAGTTAATTTTTTTTGAGACAAGATCCCACTATGTAGTGCAACCTGGCCTTGAATTCACTTATGTAGCCCAGATGGCTTTGAACTCACAGCAATCCTTCTGCCTCAGCCTCCAGAGTACTAAGATCACAGGTGTGCACTCTGATGCCTGGCTCAGTTTAAGTTCTAAGAGGGCTCCAAGGGGCTATCAGAATCGAGACCCCTCAGCATGAGAATCTCAGGAAAAAACAGCTCGAACTTGAAGTTTCTGTGGCATTTAATTGACAGAACCAGGGATAAATATGAAAGAAGGATACCTGTGCAGGGATGTACAGGAGGACAGGGGAAAACAGAGAATGGGCAGGGTAAGGTCAAGGTGGTCTTTACATGACTGAAGTTAGGGTTCCTCTAAGTAATTAATGGGAGTATGAGTAGGACAAAGGCCAGCGCATACATTCCTTATGGAAATGTGTTTGATCCTACTTGTACTTGCAGACCTGTGTGCTATCTTTTGATCTTTAACCATGAATTCCAGGAGGTTTAGGGCCTGTGAACCCAAAAGTCCCTCATCTCTGCATATCCATCTCATACACACTTCTGGCCAGTGCCCCCACACCTCAGCGCCTAAAGCAATGGTCCACGATAAATCCAGATCCACCGAACTAGTCAATAGATCTCTTTGTTATAATAACATATAATCCTGACTCAGTAAATAATATGAATTAATAAATAACAAAAGTAAGCAAATGAAAGGTAATTAAATATAAGGAAAATTTATTTTTAATTCTCAGTCTATATGTTGTCTCCTAAGATCCTGGAACGTTTAAGAAATATCTTCATACTATAATTGCAGAAGTAAAATTATTACATCAGTAGTTATTTTGCCATAATGCTTTTTTAGATAGGTTGTATCAATTAACATTTTGTGCTATAGTGCATGAAAATGTTTATTTTGCTATAATCTCACAGGTATTTTAATTTTAAAGTATGCTATTCTTTTGGGCAGAAAAAGTTACATTGAAATAATTATCTCTTTAGAATTTTCACACTAGCTTTCTCTGTGTGAAACTAAACAAAATAAAGTAATTTTTGCCTACTTATTTTGTAGGAAACAACAGCCCTCACTTAAGATGAATCCATGGAGTGAATGAAGAAAAATAGGAATGCTTGCTGACTCTAATTGAGCCACCTTCCAAGCTGACAGATTTCATGAAGGAACTGAATTGGGGAAAAAATCCTGGTTTACATTATTTTTCATGTCCACAAATAGTGCACTTTTACAATGCCACAGTATTAGTTATAACATAGATAAAAATGTTTTTCTTAGCCCATTAACTAAAAGGAAAAGAAAGTTGGTTTTAATTTTTGCTGCTTCTATGACTTATGAGACGATTCATGCAAAAGTTAGATGATGAGATTTCATATCCAGTACTGTTTAGATTTATAGAAGAGATGATCCCCAAATCAGTGATGATACCACATTTTTGCCTCTTGAGGCCTGTGGCCAGGAAATTCACAACTGATAGTCAGAGGCGGGTGCTGCTCCTTCCTACTTAATATCTCACCTGTTCTGTGATGCAAGAGGTTCTCATCACAAACATTTTAAAGAGGAAAAGAGATGATTAAAAGTCATTAATACCTTGACTCAATTGATCACCATTAGAGAACTGAAAATGGGCTGTGTGGGAAAGGAAATGATCTGAAAGGGACACGAAAAGAAAGGCTATGGAAAAGTGGTGAAAGTGCAGGCCACCTGAGAGCTGCTGAGGGCCACCTAGCACCTTAGCAACTTGGCAGGGAGTGGACTTTAAGAAATACACACCATGAATTCATTAGGTGACCAGAGTAAGGGGAATGTGCTAGTCACAACTGTCCAGTGCTGTACTGACTTGCCGGTTTGATGTGATGGCTGTTCCCAGGCATGGCATCCTCAGTATAAACTCTCCAAGGCTTGAGCCACATGAGCATGAATCCAAGCAACAAGTGCTCACTGACCACCAGCTCTGTGCTAGATGCCAGTTAGACTTGAGTAAGATGCACTACCTTTTTGATATTCAGTTCCTACATCTTTATGGAGAACTAAAACATATTTACCTTATGCAGTTACTGTGAGGATTATACAAGGTGATATATAAGATATCTAAAATATCTTCTGATACATAAGAAAGTACCATGATATATAAGAAAGTACAATGTAAAATTAAGTATTTGTGATAAAAGTTGATATTATACTTCACAACCTCCACAATACTTTCTAAGACCCACTGTGAATTAACAATGTATGGTAGTGGCTTACAAGATCAAAAGAAGAGAGGAAGGGAAGGAAGGAGAGGGAGAAAGGAAGAATCTATCTGGTTTAAAGGCATACTTGTTCTTCCTTCAAACAAATCTGCATTTGTATAAAAAAAGTTTGTTTAAGACATATGTAGGCAGTAAACTGGTGTTATTTTCAAGTACTTTTTCTTAGTTTATAACCCCAAATGATACACAAAATTCTCTGTGTGGAGAAGAAAACCTCCAACATCAATGTCATGAGACATTTATGTGACCAATTTCATGGCCCAATGCACACATGCATGCATGCATACACACAATCATTTAGGATTTATAGTATTAGGAAACAGTGGAAATAGTACTGGATAGTCACATGACCAATTTGTTTGCTACTCTGTACATAGATATTTTCCTGTCTCCAAAGCAGTTGATAAGTCTCTCTGTACCTCAATTTCCTCATCAATAAAACTGGGTGTTGAGATAAATCATTCATAAATCTAAAATTTCATTAACTTCGTGACAAATGCAATTTGTAAACTGCAAAACAAACAATGATGCACTTCCAACACAAACATTATAACTTTAAATAACATTGAGCAAATAATGTGGAAATAATAATGAAAGAACAAGCTTGCATTAGATTTTAATATTTTAAGCTTTTTTGTTTCCCTCAACCTACTCCCAAAAGTGTAATGGTAAATGAAATTATTTTGAAAAGCAATAAGATAAGCATCTTTTACTCCTTATTGTAGTACCCAGTGTCCCCATCATAGCCTTCATCTCGCCTATGTTACATTCTCACAGTCTGCATGAAGCCAGGGTTTCTAAAAATACTTGGAAATTTATACCAGTTTTTCCAAAGCCTATCTCTACCTAAGGTGATTCATTCATTAGAAATATAAATTTTATCACTGTTAAAACTGTGATTACTTGTCCTTGCCCAGAATTTTTCTTTTTCTGCACATTCTTGGAGATTCCTTCAATTTTATATGAAAGTTTTTTGATTTAGCAGCAAAGGCCAATACTTTATTAATTTTTTAGCAGTCTACATTGTTACAGATCCAAAAAGTACAACACACTAGTCACAAGTTAATATAAATTCACTGACCAAATTTAATTGTTGGAACAAAGCAAATGAATCAATTTTACAGGATTTGGCTGCAAAGGCATACACTAACAATTTCCAAACTTTTATTAGCTGAGTTATCATTCAAATTTTTCTAAAGAGCACAATATTTAACTCTGCACATTATCATTTTCATAGCTTTTACATAGGCCCTAACTTGAATAAGCTTCAACAATTTAATGACTAAGATACACTGAATATAAAACACAATTCTTTTATGTTTGAGTTTCTTTATAAAATACAAGCATTTTACTGGAAAATTACAAAATGAACAGTTTCTTTTAAAAGGTATCTGGTAATAAGAGTTGCTTTCTTATCTCTCTATCTCGAGACTTAGGAAGTACAGAAAATGCTTCACAGTATGAAGACTGGCAGACATAACAGGTTGAATTTGACCTTAAAATGTGGGATGTGAAACTCTGAAAAGGCAATGGATTTGAGGCAAATGCTACCATTATAGTTCCTTCTACTGTGATATAAGAACTGTGTCCAGTGAAAAGCAGTGAAACTGTAGCCACATGACACTTTTTTGTAATTATTAAGATAGGGCCCAAAAAAGTAGTGTTCAGGAAAAAATATTCCACAAACCAGAAGTAGAAGCAGTGCTATCCCCAGAAGCAGACTGAAGAAAATTGGCACATCATATGCAATTGAATCTCAGCCTTGGGTCTGTCCAGTGGTCCTCAGCATCCTAGAAAATTGTTTTCAGAATCCTGTGGACATTAAAATCTGCAAGTGTTCAAGTCCCTTATACAAATGGCATAGAATTTGTACATAGCCTATATATATATTCTCCCATGTATAATAGATCATCTCTAGATTACTTGGAATGCCTAATGGAATATGAATGTAATTTTATTTATTTATTTTGGCACTAGGGATTGAACCTATGACCTCATGCTTACCAGGTAAGCGCTTCAGCCTCTGAGCTAAACCTTCGGCCCCTACAAATGTAATTTAAATAGTTGTTATGCTATTCCATTTATGAAATAACAAAAAAAGCAAAGCCTATACATGTTCAGTACAGATGCAATTTTTTTCCAAAACATTATTTTCCATCTTAAGTTCCTCAATTATTTTCCATCTTAAGTTTCTCAAATCCATGGAGGCAAATCCGCAAATGATGGAAAGTCAATTTATATCTTTATATTCACCCTTCATGGTGGTCTGATCTTCTAGACAGGAAAGCCATAGGTTTTCCTTTCAGTAGCTTATATCCTATTTTTTAAAAAAACTATTAGGATTATATTGCTACTAATTTATTAGATCTTCTGAGCTAGAGATCAACACATTAGGTTAATGATGAACATGTATAGGATTGCTCTAGCTCATACACATTAGCAATTCATTCCATAAGGACCAAACAACTCAAAATATATTTTAAAAAATGAATGTGAACCAGGACAGAGTCCATCAGAGACATCCTTTCAAATTCTTATGATACACTATGATAGCTTTAAATGAACCTTGTCAAATTTGCATAAAAAGAAGCCACTTTACTACGCTTTCATGGAAAGATTTGTCAGAAGTAGACTTTATACACACCTTATACAGCAGTATAAGTGATATACAACAGTATTTACTTACATTGTTATTCAGCCATAAGTCTTTTTAGCTCAGTGTAAAATGTAAATGTACTTTAGAGGACTGGACAAAGTCCAGTAGATTGTATATTGCTAAGCACAGAAACTAAAATAAAATAATAGTTTTGGCTTTATAGTCTTGGATGGATATAATAAGGAATTAGAAGGGAAAATGCTCAAAATGTACAGAATCCAATTTCCATGTGTCTGATCCTTTTTAAACAAGGAGTGATCCAAATATACTGTGAATGCTTACATTTTTAAAAATTATTACAGTGAAAGACACATTGCCATTAATTCCCTAGTTCCGTGGATCTTTCTAATTTTCTTATTCAATTCAATCAACTTAGAGTAAAAATGTATAAGTCTCTATTATCTATTGGTCACTCATATATATATATATTTATATGTTTTTCATTTTTGTGCCAACCCTACAGTAGTTATTTTATCTACATTTAAGAGATCATGAAATTTAATAAGGTCACACAGTATTAAATTTGCAGAGGAGAACACAAACTACATACAAATCTCATTCTTCTCAGTCTTTTGCTTCTATACTTTGCTGTATATCACTAGACATTTTACTGTGGTTGATCCTTATGCAGCCCAAAGTACTGGGGACTACCTAAAAGATAGGTGGGTGTTTTGGTTTTTAAAAGTTGACTCCATAGAAACAGAAACATGCTATTCATTTTACTGCCCATAAAAATCCTATGCCAAGATAAGAATGGTAGGTTGTTTTAGCAGTTTATTACAAGCTACAAATGGAAAATTTTAATCTCTTCTAAATATCCTGTTAGATTTCAGTGCAACAATTCATGCACCGAGGATCAGATATAAATGAAATGTTTTTCTAACAGACTCCAAAGAACATATCTGATAAGCTGATGATACTCCAATTTCCTTACTCGTCACCTTCCCTTTGTGAGATGATGTTTCCTTGTTCTTCCTTCATGTCTTCAAGCATTCAAAAGCCTTTCTCATGTCAAAATTATCATGCTTAAGAAAATGATCTATTTTCATGAAATCACAGCTTTGTATGTGTTAGTTTTTAGTTTTGAATACATTCGTACAGTCTAGATTTGAATGCTAATAGTTTCCTCCATCTTTATATTTACACATTATTTTTTGTGGGAAAGCAAACCAATTAGCCTTTCTTGAGAAATTGTATACAATTAACTCATCAATATATTTAACAGTAAATAATTGTCAATAATATACTTCCTTTTGAATTTTTATAAAATCATTGGCTAGAAATTAATGAATTAAATTCACTTTAAAGATCCAAACAAGCTACTACCTTCCTTTTTAAGTTTTGAATCCATATGCTATTTTAAGTGATACTATTTTTAAAAGTTCAGAAGAAAAGGGGATATATCCTTACCTTCTTAATACAAATTAGAGGAAATGTAAGACAATGATTATGGATGCTAATTTCTGCAGAAATCATTGTCATTATCTCCTGAAACTATATAATGTATACCAACTTTTGTCTTTTACTGAATTATGGATTCAATTCTGATTTCTCCTTTTTCATCAGTAGTCTTCACTTATTTCCCTAAAGTGCTGTTTCTCCCATTATCTGCAGGGAAGATCAACAGAAACGTCAAATAAATAGGAAATAATGAACTTCCTAGCACACTCTGTAAATCAGTAAAAATGAAGTCTGTATTTTTCAATTCCTTTCTTTAGACAGGCAATGCAATACGATGAAAACAGAATGGGTTTGAAAATCCAGATAGAGATTTGACACCAGCCTTTTTTATCACAAAAGTGTGACCTTGGGTAAGACCATGCACTTTAGTAAATAGTTCGGGTAAGGTATGCAACCTTTGTAAACCTTGAATTTTTCACACACAAATGGAGTTTATCTATTCTTGTAAATAATGTGCAGATTAAATGAAGTAAGTATTATACTGTACTGAGCACATAACTGAAAATAATTATTACTTCCTTTTTATTTCATGTTTATATCTTTATGAGCAGAAAATTATTTAAAATCCAACAGGTGTGAATTTTTACCATCATAGCATTTTCCATAGTTTTCTCCCTTTCATGGAAAAAAATGTATTTTAACTAAGCTTTTAGACTGTACAGATTAAGACTAGAGCATTTGTAAATTAAATGATTTTGTAGTCTCATATAAAAGTTACAAAACTAGAAAGCAAACGCTATTACTTCCAACTGTGTAATAACAACACACTGATTCAGCAGATTTGGACGTAGTGTATGGGTACTCTAGCCACCATCTTGGCGGAAAGCAAGAGCTTTCTTGGAAATGGGATCAGTAAAGACAAAAGAATAATAAAAAGAATGGTTGTGTCCTCAAATATCGATCAAAGAGTGAAAGTAGATCTATTTTCTGCTATTTTAAGGACACATAAACTTACATATTCCTTTTCATCCTTAGGTTTTCTTGATAATAAATACATGTATTATCACCTGCAGCCAAAACAATTTTGACTAAACATATTTATCAATATTTTCCATATATTTGAGAATTGGTAGTATTATCTCTCCATAATTTATTATTTTAGGTGAGTATTCTCATGTCCTTTCTTTTCAGTTCATATTAAGCACTATACCAAATTTCCTTTAATTTTAGTTGCAGTGCTTTTAATGTCTACTGAATAAAACAAAAAATTTATTGACACAATAAGAAAAAAATACACCAAGAAATTTTAATCTACTTTATGAGAAGAATCATTTATCTTCAAATCCCTAAGAAATGCTATTTCATGTGAATTAATCTGGTAACACCAGTCTTTGCTAATTCATCAATTAATCAGATATTCAAAGATACTATATTTGGTAATAATTTACTTGCAGTTCAAATTATTACATCCTTTAAGGTAGTCCAATTACATCTATGTTTGGTAGTCCATTGTTATTTTGATCCAGTCTAAAAGCAGTATCCTCAATTAATTAAAATTGTTTCATATTTTATCTAACAAATATACATGTGATTTGATTCTTGATTCTATATTCCAATTATATGAAAAATACAGACAATGTATTCATAGTCCCTTCATCTGAGAATCTTACTGGGTGGTTTTTTTAAATCTCTCATATCATCAAAATCAATATCATCACTATTAATGCATATCCCCTGTATTTTGTAGAAAAACCATAGAGTTTGCCATTCTTAAGTGTTTATGTCAAACTTGGAGAAAGCATGTTGCAAATATGGCCTCATATAATCTTCTTAACTTCAGGACAGGAATGTTGGCACCAATTTATACAGAAACAAAGTGAAGGAGAAAAGTGTTACATAATATATCCAAGTCACACGTAGCTCAGATTTTAAGTGCACCAACTGACACTGTCAAGAGGCTTAACTCCAGCTCTTGGCAATTTTCTAAGAACTAGTTGTGTAAGGCGAACGTGATAACCACTACACTATGGAAACTCTTTAATAAATGGTACTGGAAAAACTGGCTATCCATGTGCCAAAAACTAAAACTAGACCCATGCCTATCACCATGTACTAAACTAAAATCCAAATGGATCAAAGATCTAAATATTAAAACAGAAACACTAAATCTGTTGCAAGACAAAGTAGATAAAAATGTTGAAGACATAGGGGTAGGTAGAGAATTCATGAACAAGAAACAAACTGCATGGGAAATACTTCCCGGAATCAATAACTGGGATCATATCTTATTAAAGAGTTTCTGCATGTCCAAAGAAATCTCCAGCAGAGTGAAAAGAAAACCTACAAACTGGGAAAAAAATCTTAGTGAACTCTCCCTCAGACAAAGGACTTCTGTCTAGAACTTAAAAAGAATTAAAAAAAATCAGACCCCTGAAATTCAAAGACCCAATCCAAAAATGGGCATCTGAGATGAACACACAGTTCTCAAATGAAGAAATGTGAATGGAAAATAAATACATGAAAAAATGTTCATCATCATTGGTCATTAGAGAAATGCAAATTAAAACCACACTGAGATACCATCTCACTCCAGAAAGAATGGCCAGGATCAACAAAACTACCAACAACAAATGCTAGAGAGGCTGTAGGGAAAAAGGAACTCTTCTGCACTGTTGGTGGGAGTGTAGACTGGTGCAACCACTGTGGAGGTCAATCTGGAGATTCCTCAAAAAGTTGGGGTTGGAGATCCCATTTGACCTAGCTATTTCACTCTTAGGCATATTCCCAGAAGATCTGAAAACATCTTACCACACTGATACATGCACACCCATGTTTATAGTGGCACAATTTGTAATAGCCAGATCTTAGAAATAACCTAAGTGCCTATCAACCAAGGAATGGATAAAAAAATTGTGGTACTTTTATATGATGGAGTACTACTTAGCTATAAAGAATGATCATATTGAGATATTTATAAATAAATGGATGCATCTTGAATCTATACTCATAAGTGAAATAAATCAAACTCACATGTATAAATACCATATAGTTTCCCTAGTGTAAGAAATGGTAAGAGTACAGAAGATTTTATGGAAATCATGGTTCACCATTATACTGCTTTGATGTCTTATGTCTTCATTCATTGGTTCGAATGTTTTTATTCTGTTTTGTTTGATCTTAATATATGTGATCACATGAATAGTTACTTTGAAGAAAGACAGTATGGTAGCCAGTGTTTATTTAATATCATCTTGCTCTGAAGTCCTACCATGCTTTTGTTTTTCTATTGCCATTGGTTCCATCATGTTGTGCCCTATTGGATTTTAATATGTATGTTAGTAAAAACAAAATTTTTATGGAAAATGAGATAATATAGCAGCCATTGTTCATCTTTGGTTATTTGGTCCAGAATGTCTTGCAATACTTCCATTCTCTTGAGTTGTTTTTTCTACTTTGTTATGTTTGACATTATTGTGTGTAAAACTAAGCTCAACTATTTCAAAAAAAGAGACATTATGGTAGCTAGAGTTAATATCCAATTTCTTGTGAAGTGCTGTGTTGCTTACATTGTTCTGATCTGCTTAGATGTGTCCTCTTGTTTTATTCTCTTTAAAATAAAAAAAAATTTAAAAAAGAACTAGTTGTGATAAAACAAAGTAATCATTCCATTAGCTCCAGGCACTTCAGTTTCTCAGCTCCTCCCACTGTGAGATTCAGCTTACCTACAAAACAACTTTACTAAATCTCCTTGCTCTTGAATTATGTCTTCTGTAGACTTAGTGATTTTGTTTATTTGGCCCAATATCTGTTTACTTATCTCTTCTGTGAGCTTGTCAAATGTATTATTGATGTTTTCTTATCTCTCCTGATATCATTTCAAATAATTCAAGTTTGTGGCTTTTGGTTTCCTCTCCTTTAGTGTCTCATGCATCAGCCCTGGAGCAGATGGTAGTATGAAGGGAGTTTTTTATTTTATTTTATTTTATTTTATTTTATTTTATTTTTGCCTCATCTGTGTTTCTATCTTGGCTTGTTTGCTTGCTTTTGTATTGAGGTTTGCTGGCTGATTGTATGCTTCTAGTGTGGAGATCTCTGCAGTCAATGTCCACTTTTCTGAGTTATCATCTGTGTGTTACTATCTAATGGGGTTTTCTTCTGTCCCGGGATCCAGTCACCTCTATTTACTTGTGAAGGTAGGTTGCAGCATTTTAGGTCAACTACTAGGTTCTCCTTGAATGGGCCATAGTGTCCCTACTGGCCACAAAGCAATACTGTCATCCCAAGAAAACAAATTAATAGCAACACCTATGTCACCTTGACTTACAGTAAATCCCTGACTTATGAATATTTGAGTTGAAAACTTTCAAAGATACAAATAGAACTCAATCATAGAGATAGCTCATGCATCTGCCAGCCACTGTCACAGTTCTGCTACTGCTGTGCTTACTACATACACCACATGATAACTAACGTACAGTGCTCAACAGAGCCCAAGATATCTGGAAACAAAAAGGAAAAGCAGTGGAAAGGCAGAGGGACTGTTAGGAAACACAAAGTACAAACATTGTATATTTGTGTCAAAGGTGTATAAGGCTCACTTTGTGGTGGTCCTACAAATGAATCCGGTTCATCAACCTTCTCCCAGAAAAGAACTCATCCATAAATCAGAGGCTTTGTGTAGTAATAAAATTAGCATCTGATACTGCATCAACTGAATACTGACAGAGAGTAAGGGCCAATAAACTGCTGCCCTTAACCATAGAAAAGGAAAATGTAATCATAGTATGAACACTAAAGCAAACCAAATATTGATCTACTATTTACCTACTAAGTCCATTACATAAAACAACTTCACCTATGCTAACAATAGAACAGTATTCAACAGCAATAATGTAAATGTAACTAGGTATTTAGAAATTTGTACAGCTTCAGTATTATATTAGTAATGGTAGAAAGGGTGGAGGATCAAAGAATGAAAAAAGTTTATAATGTTTTTAGAAAGATCTTGCTATTTGAATATTTCTAGTCTGTTGTTAATGTTAAGGAATCATTAACAAATCAGGCATCAAGCCTTGAGTGGAAACACAGTTTGTCAAACCAGGTACAGGTTCCTTGGGATGAGATGTGCTATGTGTGTATGTGCTGCTTTTCATTTGGCAAGGTTTTTTTGTTTGTTTGTTTGTTTGTTTTTATGTCTTAACAGACAGCTAAAGGATAACAAGTGTACTTTTTTTTCTTCAGATTTTAAGCATTATGGGGAACATTTTAAGGTATCAAGGTGAGGTTTGCTCTATTCCAAGTCAAGAAGTCCAAATCTTTTTTTAAATACCCACCTGATCCATGTGTAACAGTATGCAGCTGTCCCCTTTCACAGAGAAGTAGACTAGTTGAGAGAAGCTAACCAATCTACCCTGAATTTATCAGGGAGCATAATAGTTTGTGGGCTCTGCCTGCACAAAGAAGTCTTTCAGCAGTGAACCTAATATGGAAAGTATTCCTTTTTTTCAGAAGTCATAGTGTTTAAAGCCTAGAACACTGTCTGCTGCATAAGAGCTGGTGGCCCACTGGTACTTCAAAAACCTGAGACAAATGATATCACTGAACATTTAGAAAAGGGTAAATCTAGGTCAGAATGAGAACAGAAATAATGCTCCTTTTCCACAGGATCTTAGCTTTCAAAAATTTCTTGCGAAGTCAAATTAAATATCCATGTCAGCATTCTTCTAGGTAGGATTGATCAGTCATGTGCCTACATAGTGATGATTTAACAGAATGTCATTTGCCTGAAATATTTTTATATTTAAATATGCTAATCCATTACAAGATTGAGCAGGACAGATCACACAAGTTGCTGTCATGGCCTGTGAGGCAGTAGAATGGAGTGAATAGGAGCCAATGCACCCTGCTGTTAAGCATTGAGACATCACTCTGTTCTTTCCTTAGCTGATGCCTTTGCTTATCCTACCGCGGTCTCAGGTCCTGTCATCATTTTGAGCACTAATAAACACACAATCCATAATTGGTTTCAAAAAACCGGAAAATGGAAATATTCTAGAGAGACTACAAAAGTTCCAAAGTGCAATGTCACCCTGAATATTTGAAATAAACTCTAATAGCAAAAATCAAAGTTATGCTCAAGAAAAGGATTACAATCAGCATAGAATGCTGCATTGGTGAAATTTATTTGACAAAAAGAGAAACATAAACATCTTGAAGGTTGATAAGTACCATTGTATGAACAAAAACTGGAGAAAACTATAATTTCAGATATGGATGGGATATGATTCTAGAAATATATCTACATAAATATTATGGTAACACAACTCTGTATATTCCTGATTTAGATATTACATAAATTTCCAAAATATATTTCATTGTTACCTTCCCCAAACCGAAAAGTAGGGGGGATACAGTTTTAATTATGTAGTACAAGGTTCAGATCATTTCAATAAATCCTTTCCTAAGTTAAAAAAAATCCCTTTAGGTATTTTTATACATATGTTAAAATAATAATGTGAAACTGGATTGTCAAAGGAGCCTCTGAAAGTGCTGAATGATCCTTAGACCTTGTACTTTTATCCCCTCTATAAATGATAATCCAGAGATATAAGCTAATTGTTTCTTTTTATGATTCTATTGATGGATTTGTTGTTTTTTAAAGAATAAAACAAAACAAAACTGCCTAAACAAATCAGCGTAATGCAAGCAATACAAGACTTCAAAACAGGAAATCAACAATGGCTACCATAATGTCTTGTTTCCTTCAAAATACCTGCCCAAACCATCATATACAATAAAATCAAGCCAAACAAAAGAGAACAAAAACAATCAAAACAAAACAATGAAAGCATTGCAGGACTTCAAAACAAGATAACAGGAAATCAACAATGGCTACTCTAACATCTTTTGCTTTCTTCAAAAAGACTGTCCATACCATCACACATAATAAAATTGAGCAATACAAATAAACTAAAACCAATAAAAACAAAAGAATGAAAGCATTATAGGAATTCAAAACAAGACAGTAGGAAAGGAACAATTGGCTACTTTAATGTTTCTTGTCTTCTTCAAAATAGCTCTCCATACTATCACACATAATAATATCAAACAAAACAAAACAGAATAAAACCAATCAAAACCAAACAATGCACGCATTATAGGACTTCAAAGCAAAATAATAGGAAATTAACAAAAGTTACCAAAATACAACCCATTGTCTTCAAAATAGCTGCCCATATCATCAAACATAGTAAAATCTATCAAAACAACACAGAATAAAATCAAAGTTAACAAAATTATGAGAATGATAAAAAAATTCAAAACAAGATAATAGGAAATTAACAGTGTTTACCACTTTCTCTTTTTAGGCATTTCTTCCTCTCTCCTTTCTAATATCTATTGTGCTTTCTGGACCCCACTAACTCTTTCAGTTTTTTATGATAGAGAGCTACAGATAACACCTGTATGAGTCTGAACCATTTCACACATGAGCATGATCTCCAGTTGTATTTATTTACCTACAAGAGCTTGAAGATTCTCCTACTTTTTAGCTGGGTAGCTTTCCATTGTATGAAAATACCATGTCTTATTTATCCATTCTGCAGTTGATGAGTAAGTTACTCTGGCTTTTTCCTGGTCTCTTGTCATGTGAAACAATTGTTTTCTCTCCTTTGATTTTCAGTCTATGACTTTCCTTTTGAGTTAAATGTGTTTTTTGTATATAGTAGATTGATGGATCTTGCTTCTTGAAACACTCTCCCTGTGTTTCTTTTTATTGCTGACCTGAGGCCATCTACATTAATGATTACCACCATCACACATTGGTTTGTCTCTGCCAAGCTATCCCCCTGCTGTTGGCCCTTTACTTTTCCCCTTCATTCAATTGCCTGTCCTGTTTGGTGATCCTCCTCTACTGCTGTTCCTGGAACTATGATCATCTTTATTTCGGTTGGTTTGGTGGTCATGAATTCCTTCATTTTTTCTTTATCATGGAAGTATCTTATTTTTCCATCAGTTGTGAAAGATAGCTTTGCAAGGTATATCAATCTGGGTTGGAAGTTGTTTTCTTCAGGATTTGAAACACTTCACTCCAAACTCTTTTGGACTTGATGGTTTGTATTGACAAGTCTGCTGTGATTCTAACTGGTTTTCCTTTTTAGGTGATCTGTTTCTTTTCTATAATAGCTTTTAATAGTGTGTTCTTGTGTTGAATTTCTGGGATCTTGATTATTATATGCCTGGTTATACAATTATTTTGGTTATGGCTAGTTGGATTTCTATATGCCTCACTTATCTGCATTTCAGATCCTTTTCCCATGTTTGAGAAGTTTTCTGCTTTTCTTCTGTAAATAGTCTTTTTATTTCATTGTCTTTACCCTGCTATTTTACTGATACCTATCACACTTAAATTATTTTTCTTTGAGTCATCTTGCAGCTATTAAATTGTTATTTCCTGGTTCCTTGTTATTTTTAAGAGACTTTTCCTTTCATGATTCTAGCTGTGATCTTGTCTTCAAGGTCTGAAAGTCTATCTTTAGTCTCTTTCAAGCAGTTTTGCCAGCTTTTGATTGACTTTTTAATTTATTGGATATCTCTTTGAATCTGTTTCATGCATCATAATTCTTTCCTATATTGTTCATTCAAAGTTTCCATCATTTTCCTATGCTTCTCTTTTCTATCTATGTCTTCTTTAGATATGCTGAGCAATTCTTTCCTTATGTTTGTGATTTCTTCTTTTACCTGAGACATTATTTCTGACCTATTACTTTTACAGTCTCACGAAGTTGTTTTTTTTACTTCAGTTGCTGTCCTCTAGGAGATTTCAGGTGTGTGACTTCCAGTTTCTTCTTGACTGTATGTTCAGACTTGGTCTGTGTGGTCTGGAGGCCTGAGATTGCCTTTTGCTCCTCCATCTTGACATTCTCTTGTGTTCCTCCCAACACGCCCGTTGTGGGTCTCCAGCTGCTTCTCACATTGGCTATCCGGGGATGGGACAGGCACCTGACTTTCTATGAACTTAGGTTGTCAGGGAAGTAGCAGGACATGAGGTGGACTTCTGCAAAACAGTTCAGCTACACTGAGGCTTTTCAAATGGCCAGGGGTTCATGGTAGAGGGGCTGCTATCTCTCTCAACCTGCATGTCCACCCTGGGACTCGCTCGATGGTGGCAGGCACACGGGGGTGTGTTGGTCTTATTCTCTCAGAGGGTACTGGCTGTCCGAAGGAAGCAAGAGGCTCTAATGGCAGCCTGCGGGCACACTGGGTGGGTCTGGCAGCACGCCCATGCTGGCTGCCCACAGGAATCAAGCTTTACAATGGCACAGCAGTATGAAGGGGCAGATCTAGCTGCATCTCCCTGCTGCGCTGGCTGCCTGCCCTATTAAAGGATTTGAAACACAAATCTTTGGCATGTACTTTCCACATTCAAATACTTACACATTCTCATTCAATTTAGCTTTTTAATAAGGATAATATCCAGCTGGTGTGACTACATTTATGTGTTAGTTCTAGTGCTATACTCTTGAAGTCTCTCCTGGAAACAGGACGCTATGACCTTCAATGAACTGGTAATCCTCAGTCTGTAATAATTAGTACATAATACAAATTTTTGTTTTTATAGTACACTATGCTATTTTTATCTTATAAAATAGCATGTATCTCTTGTTTGGTGGATTTATTTAATACTTTAAAAAATCTGAAATTAAAATAATTTATATCCTGAGATACACCCAGGAGTTATATGCTTCACTGTTTCAAATTGAACAAAAATATCCTTCTGTAATGTCCTTAATCTTCAGTGGAGCACAGGGAAGGGTTGAACAGTCCAGTGAACATGGCTTTTAGTTTAACAATAGTTCTTACTCCAACTCAAAGGTTTCTGAATAAGAAGAATATGAACATGATCATATGGAAACCAATATGGGTAACTATGCATAAAAATTTGTATCTATACAAGATCAAAAAATAAGGTTAAATACAAATTGGAAATACTTCTTTTGGAGCAAAAATTCAATTTGTGCAAAAAAAAAACTGTTTATAGCAAGATAACATTGGTTTCTTGATTTCTTCAATCTTTCCCTATTAGCTTAGACTCAGAGTTTCTTCAGCAGCTGGAAAATTGTAAGAAAATATATGCAAGTAAATAGTGACTACTTACACACTTGGATAAGATTATGGTTTTGTAAACAAATACAAGAAATATATTTTATTGTCAGTTATCTGGTTTACCTGTCAAAGTATATATTCCGATGAAGTGGAATCATTCTGTTGATATATTCCAACTATTATGATTAAATATTTTTAATATTTGGTTATGTAATTTTTATTATTCTCACAAAGTTTCTCATTCATCTATAATTTCTTACATTTCACATGTATCAAATATTGTGCTGTTGCTAATTGTAGGCAATACTAAAATTAAACACTAATATTTATATTTATATTCACATTCCAAGATATAAAATAACACTAAGATTTTTCATTTTATTCTGGATTTTGTCACTGGAAGTATGCCCCCTCCCCCCATTTTCAGTGATTTGTCCTTCCTGTGACTTCAAGTCTTTGAGACAGCGGGAAGCAGTTCTTCATCTTTTCTGGCTGATGCCTCTATTTTTAAGACTAGAAGATAACAGACAGTAGGGTGGCTCATGTTGAACAAGACACTGAATAGGGAGCCCTGAGTTGAGACATGCCTCTTTTCATGGCTTCTCAGGACCCTGTAAAGTTCCTTTAAGAGTCATTCAGAAAAACAGTTTAAAATGCCGTATTTACCATGGTGAATATTTCCTAGGAAATAGAATTTCAAAATCACATCATTTCCCAGAAAAAATGAATTAATAGTATTGTTATCTTCTGAGTTCTTGAGAGTGAAGTTGTATCAAGCAGTATTCTCCAGTATATACAATTTATATTGACTGTATTCATTTTAAAAAGTAGAAAGATAATAATTAGGAAACAGTGGAACCAGGGATATAACTCAATGGCACATCACCTTCCTGGCAAGTGTGAAGTCATGCATTTGATTTCTGGTATCAAAACAAACTAGAAGAGAGAAGAAAGAAGAAAAAAAGAGAAAGAAAGAAAGAAAGAAAGAAAGAAAGAAAGAAAGAAAGAAAGAAAGAAGAAAGAAAGAAAGAAAGAAAGAAAGAAAGAAAGAAAGAAAGAAAGAAAGAAAGAGGAAAGAAAGATCTTGTAGTTTATATAATCTATAGACAAGGTTCAAGACCAAAGAGGCCAGGAATCCTGTGAGAACCAGAGGAGGGCCGGAAGGGTAGATCACATGTGACACAGGAACTCTTGCACTAGGATGTTACCTAGGACATCACTAATTTACTGTGTCAGTAAATTATTCTACCACGCTATGTGGGGGTGCACACTACTGTGCATAAATTCTAAATCACCATTTTGTATCTTTATCCTTTTTAAAGCCTGAGCAAGAACACCCAACTGATAAAGTTTAGATAATATGTCTTCATCGTGATTTAAAAATTCTTTCAAGTACAGAAAAAGTATGGATGCCTAGAAACTCTTATTAACAAGAACAAATATCAACAGAATAGGCTTCCAGCTTTCTCAAAACGTGGCATCTCTGAATGAAAAGTAAATTATGAAAAACTAAATAATGTCGTTTTTAAAACAGAAAATGGAGAAAAAGGAAAAATTTCTTTAGAAAATGTAAAAATAATTTATTTAAATTGTGATTCATTTAAATATTAAAAGGCTACATTTGTTATGTTGTTTATATAAGCCAAATGTATGTATGAATGTAGACTGAAAATTAGTTTTGGAATCAAAACAAAAATGTATCTCTAGTGTATGATATTTTGAGTTCCTGTTTTTAAATTGCTTTTTATAATGTGCTACTTGCAAGGAGTACTTAAAATTAATTCATTTAAGATGTATAAAAACTGTTACTTGCCAAGAAATGTGAAGATAAATATAATTTTTATTTTCAACACAGCTTTTGTTGTACTAAAGAAATCTCCAGGTGACACATACAAATTTAAATTAGATGGATCCAGTTTATGTTGATGAACAGAAATTATTATTTCATGTTCTCTATTAACATCCATTTTGCCACTAGTATTTCTTTTGTTGCCTTTAACAAATATTGTGTAAGGAAGATATATTTTAAAATAAATAAGAAGAAATTTCAAATGATTAAAATAGTGCATGAGCTGGAAGAGTAAAACCCAGCTCACTCTGCTTCAGCCAATATGGGGCCATTACTTCACTTAAAGCTTGTGTAGAAGCAGATGCCGTTTCCAGCTGCTTAATGAATAAAATCTTGTCTAGAAACAGTGAAGGAATTCTAGTTTCATTTTAAACATTGTTATTTATTTATTTTTCTTCTATAGGTTCTGTAGACAGTTGTGGGTAAAGCTCAAAGTCAAACTGCAGTCTGCTTAAAGTGGTAAAAGCACAAGAAATTTCCATCAGACACTTGACCCTCCATTGTAAAATTAGAGTCCTAACATTTCAAAAATAAAATCAACCATATGTTATGAGTGAAACTTTCTCTTCACTCAATTTTCACAGTCTCTGGTTCCTTCTATCTCAACTCTACAAACAGAATGCTACTATTTTATTTTCATCTTCTTTTCACCAGCTCTTAGTGATGCAATTATTTACATATAGTGAGTACATTCACTCCTTAGAGGGTGGAGGAAATGCATTCAGGGTACAGTTTTCCCAGAGTCAGCAATCATACATAAACACCCCTGCACATTAGCTCAAGGAATACAATCTAGCCAATGACTTAAACTACTGATGTCACCGATTACTGGAAAATTCACACTGGCGTTATCCATTTCTCCAGCTGATAGCAGAAGTGAGTCTTCTGTGTTTACCAACAGAACTACTACTTCTTCTCAGATGATTAGTACATTATCATCACATAATGACTTAGAAGTCTTCATGAAGCTTCTTCATTATTCTCTCTGGCTTTGATGTCAGAGTACACATTAAACTGGTTAACTGAAAAGCAAGCAAAAAGTAAAATAAGCAAATGAAATAAAAGCATCCATGATCAAGGACATAGGAAGCCAGCACAGAATTTTGCTTATGTTCAGTCCTACTGCAAGGCACTTGTAATCTTCTTGTTGTGTTGTTTCCTCTCTTCTTCCTCTTCTTGTGGGAAATGGGCTCTAGATCCCTACACAATGGAGCCAGAAACTTGTTCAATTTTTTGTCAAAGTTATAAGAAGGCAGTGAATTTTTGTACATCTGGTACTTATGTTGCTTATTAAAGTAATTGGGTGTGCCATGGGACAAAAAGGTAGATAAAGTAGTTCTATTATGGGATGCTTCTGAGTGAGGGAAAATAAATAAGTCTTAAAAGGATAATTTCAAAATGGGCCTTTCTCCACTAAATCTGAAGTAATGTGTTGTTAAATATGTCTGCATTAACTCTGGCTTGCCTTATTTCTTCCCTGGGACATAATAGAATTTAATAGGTCACCATGTTACCTTTTGCTTTCATTCTACCTCCTATGCCTAGGTTATGTCTACATCTTAAAATATGCATGTATTAATACATACACTAGAATAATGAACTAATATTTGGACAAATCCACTTTCTAGATGATGCTGTCAATAGAAACTCTGTGATGAAGGAAACATTTAGGCATTGTTTATCCAGTAAGATAACCATTAGCTACAAATGGTAACTATACTTGCAGTGTGCCTAGGTTGAATTCAATTTTTAACTTTATATTACTTTAATTTAAACTCAAGTGTAATTGTCACATGTGATTAGAGGCTACCATATTGGATAAAAATAGTTCTAGGAACCAGAGTTTACCATGAACAGAACACAGTTTATCCACTCAAAAATCTGTCTAGAAACATAAATTCATAAATCATTGCAACAACTCATAGAATAAGAAGAATTTAAAATGGTGTAAGAATAAAATACAAATTGAAATCTATAGTAAGAGTTCAGTATGTCAACTAAAATGCACACTAAATAGTATATACAAGTGCAGAAGACAATATTTTCTACTTAATTTATATGTACTTACATAAAAAACAGGCTTGTCTTGAGGATTAAATGAGAATTTATGTAAAGCCCTTGCATATAATGAGAGCTAAGATGTGTGGACATAAATTTATATATAGTTTAGTCAGTATCACTATAACAAATAATGATGTTTTTCTGCCATTGACACTCCACTTGCTTATCATTAAAATTAAACCCAAAAATTTTCTACTATTCTATACAAATTTTTCGTTTCTGTTTTTGCTAGCACATTACTATATATTTCTTCACCTCTGCTATTCTATGAATTAATACTTATTACCTTGGTCAAAGAAATACCATGAACTCTGAGGAAAAAAAAAAAGAATGGTTTAACTAAAGATAGTATCACTAGTTGTTACACTTAACTCAGACCAAAGAAGGGATAACTTTGCTCATGGAAGGTATTTACTGGCATAGCTAGATTTTGTGATAAGGAAAAATAAGAGAAGAAATAAGCCAGTGCACATGCTTAAGAAGTTATAACCTAAAATCCTAGAAGCAAATTCCATGAGCATATTCCTTTGATTTCTTTTTGTCTGGCTTTAGTTTATAACAGAAAAGGTTAAATAGCTCCATCTAGAGATACATGTGATAGATCTTAAAGATACACAGAGAAAAAATTATCACAGGTCCTGCATCACAGACAAAACTCTCTTTTTTTTTTAAATTAGTTTTTCTTTCCATAAATAAAACATTTTCAAATAATGAGAAAAACAATAATTATTTTTTTACAAAAAAACAGATCACCAGCAGGAAGAAACCTCAGGACCCGTGGACTTCTGACTAGGATCTCCTAAAGAGCCAGAGGCCTGCCTGCAGGGCTTCAGGGCTTTTAAAAGGAAAGCAAGCCAGGAGGTAAAAAGGTAGATTCAGCACAGATGATTGGAGGGTTGGGTGGCCTTATGGGCTGTTAGGTGAATATGAACATTTGAGATTACATAGAGCTGTCAGTTATACAAAGCATGGGCTATGCAAAGGAAGACATGTTCTGTTACATTTTAAATTACATTGTAAGGTCATCAGTTACACAAGGATAGCAAAAACAGGGTTTACATAAAAGAAGTGTTCTGTTATCAGGCTTGCTGGAGACATGTCTGCTTGGTCTTGGCTGGCATCCTTTTAATTTTACTTAAAATTTTAATTTTCCCTCTCCAATTATACTGTAACTCATTATGTTCAAAGTAGTTACACAGTACAAAAGGTAAACCAAAACGATTGTTACAGAAAAGCCACAGACAATAGCAAACTTTCTTTTCAATAAACTAAGATAAACTCTTTAGAAATGAAATAAATTATCATAAATACTGAATTTTTTAAAAACAATGGAATGTTTAATTTGTAAAATTATTTGAACTTCCCTTTACTTCTCATTTATCTTCCCTATTTTGCTTTTTATATATATCTCATTAATGAGAATCATGTGATATATGAGTTCATGTGTCTGATTTATTTTACTAAACATTGTTTTCAAGTTGCATTTATTTAACTATGAATGCCTTATGTCTGTCTTACTTTGTAGCAGAGTTGTACTCCATTGTGCATAAATAATACATTTTCCTTATGCATTCATCTATTGATGAACATATACACTGTTTCCAAGATCTAGCACTGTGCTACTATAAATATTGGAATTGGAAAGTATGTATCCCTGCAACATGATGATTTTAACTCTTTTGGGAAGATATCTAGGAAAGGGGTAACTCGGTCAAATGGAACTTCCAGTTTTAGTTTTTTGAGGAATTTCCACATTGATCTCTATTTTGGTTGTACTATTTAACATTCTCACTAAAAATGTGGTGAGATCTTTTCCCATGCTAGCCTTGCCAGCATTTGTTATTTTTAGATTTTGTGATGGTAACCATTCTTTCTGGAGTAAGACTCTATCTCAGTATCATTTTAATAGTCATTTCTCTAGTTATAATCAATTTTCATATATTTAATAGTCATTCATACTTCTAAGGACTGTCTATTCTTTTCAGTTGTCCATTTTAGGGTCCTTTATTTTGAAGGGAGCTAATTTTTTAGTTCTTTCTATATTCTTGAAGTTAGTTCCCTGCCCATATAATAACTGATAATTTTTCTCCATTCTGTAGATTGTCTCTTCACTTCATTGGCTGTTTCTTTCACTGTGAAGAAGCTTTTTAGTTTGACATGATCTCATTTGTGAATTCTCAGTATTAAGTCTTGTGCCATTGGAATTTTGTTTAGAAGGTTCTTGACTATGACTCTGTATTCAAGACTTGTTCCTGTTTCATCTTCCGGTTGATTAAGTGTTTATGTTTTAACATTTAGATCTTTGATCCATTTTGTTTCTAGTTTAATACATAAGGATCTATGGGTCTAGACTCAGTCTTCTGCATGTGACTATATAATTTTCCCAGCACCATTTCTTAAAGATGGTATATTTCTTCCAGTGTATATTTTTGGCTCCTTTGTCAAAAATAGCTCTATAATAGCTCTATATTCTTGGGATTGTTTATGCTTCTTCTATTCTGTTCCACTAACTCACATACCTGTTTTGTTCTAGTAACATGCTATTTTAATTACTATAGCTTTATAGTATAACTTTAAGCCTGGGATTGGGATCCCACCTGATTTGTTTTTGTTACTCAGGATTGTGTTTGCTATTCTGTATCTTTTCTGATTCCTTGTAATTTTTAGCAGCTCTGTGAGAAATGACATGGACAGTTTGATTAGGATTGTATTAAATCTGTGTATCAGTTCTGGGAGTGTAGCCATTTTGATTATATTTGTTCTGACTATCCAGGAATAGGAAATATTTTTCCATTTCTAATGTCCTTCTCAATTTACTTTTCCAGTCCCTTGTACTTTTCAGTGTAGAGGGCTGTCACTTCCTTAGTTAGGTTAATGCCTAAATATTTGCAATTTTTTATGCCATTATGAATGGTATTGTGTTCCTATTCCTTTTTCCATGAGTTCATAATCAATGGATAGGAATGCCATTGATATTTGTATGCATATTTTGTAACCTGCTACTCCACCAAATTTGGTTATCAATTCTGGCAGTCTTTTGGTATAGTTTGGGGTGTTAAATATAAAGGATCATATCATCTGCAAATAATGGTATTTTGTACCTTGTCCTTTGCTATGCTTACCTCTTTTGTTTCTTTCTCTTGCCTGATTGCTCTAGGTAAAACTTCCAAGAACTATGGTGAACATAAATAGTGATAATGGACATCTTTTTTTTGCTTGGTTTTAGAGGGAAGGTTTTCAGCCTTTTCCCACTTACTATGATTTTGGCAATAGGATGGTCATAAATGGGGTTTATCATGTTCAGATACACAACTTCAATACCTACTTTCTTCAGAGTTTTTATCATGAATGGATGTTGGATTTTGTCAAAAGCTTTTTCTACATCTATTGCAATAACCATGTGATTATTGTCCTTGCTTCTGCTTATTTGATAAATTACAGTTAGTTTATTGATTTGCAGGTAGTTAGTCCTTGAATTCTTGGGATGAAGCCTAATTTCTCATGTTGAAAAATCTTTTCATTGGTTTGTCACATTTTGTTTGCCAGTATCTTCTTAAGTATTTTTGCATCTCCCTTCATTAGAAAAATTGATCTATAGTTCTATTCTTTGTTTGGATCCTTGTCTGGTTTGGAGATCAACATAATGTTATCTTCTGAGAATGATTTTGGAAATACTCTTTCCATTTAAATTATGTTAAAAAGTTTGAGGAGTATTGATATTTAATCTTCCTTCAATTTCTTGTAAAATTCAATTGTTAATCCATCAGGTCCTTGTCTTTTCTTAGTTGGTAGTTTTATTATTATTATTACTATTTCAATTTATTTCCTGTTATTGGATTCTTCAAAATTTTAAAGTCATTTTAGTCCAGTTTTGGCAATTCATATGTACTTAAGAATCTCATCATTTTTACTGAGTTCTGGATTTTGTCAGTGACCATTGAGATGTTACCTTTTTCATTTCTAATTGGGTTAATTTGTGTCTTTACTTTTTTAAAGTAAGATTGACCAAGAGTTCATCTATTTTACTTATTCTCTCAAAGAACCAGCTTTTCAGTTCATTTACCCTGTGTAGTTTCTTTTATTTTATTTTTACTTGTTTGTTTCCATTTCATTGACTTCTGCTCTGATTGTCATGATTTTCTTCCTTCTATAAGCTCTTGGTGTGGATTGCTCTTTTTCTAAGACCTTGAAATGCATCATTTTATTATTTATTTTATTCATCCTATTTTTCTGATGTAAGGAATCACCACTATAAATTGGATTCATTGGACTGCTTTCATTTTGTCCCATAAGTTCTGGTGTATTGTACCAGATGGTGCAATCTGAAATGGAATTATCATTTAATTCCAGGAAGTATTTTATTTCTTTCTTGATTCTTCAAGGACCCACTATTCAAGAGTGTGTTGATTAATTTCCATATATTTGCATAGTTTCTGTGGTTTCTTTTGCTATTGATATCTATTTTCATTGTACTTTGATGTGATAATATGTAAGGTAAAATTTTAATTATGTTGTACTTGCTTAGGAATACTTTATTCACTATTATATGATCTATTTTGTAGAAAAGGACTATTTGTTCCTGAAAAGAATGTGTACTCTGAAGTTGGGTAAAACACTCTGTATATTTCTATTAAGTCTACTTATTCAAACGTTTAGGTATACTCTGCTATTTCTTTGTTGATTTTTTGTCTAGTTGATCTGTCTTTTGTGATAGTGGGGTATTGACATCACCCGCTACGATTGTAATGGTGTTTACTTGATCTTTAGTATCCATTAGAGTTTCTTTTATAAAGATGGATGCAAAAGGTCTGTGGAATAAGTTTGTAATTGTTATCTCTTCCTGTTGAGTACTTCCATTAACGAATAAGTGATGTCCTTCTTTACATCATGGCATAACTGTTGTTTAAAATCTACTTTCTCTGAAAATAGGATAACTACTGTTTATTTTCAGGTTCCTATTGTATGGAATATTGTTTTAAATCCTTTGATTTTTTTTAAGTCTATAAACTTTTGTTTCAGATGTGTTTCTTCCATACAGGATAAAATTTAAATTTGTTTCTATATCCATTCTGGAAACCTGTGTTTTCTAATTGGTGAGTCTGTTTCAATTGACTTATCCCTATCATTGTATTAATTTCCTGCTGTTGTTTTTCTTTCTTTTCTTTTTCTTCTATTTAATTGCTGGCCCTATTTGATCTACTGATTTTATCAAATCTTTTGGCATCATTACTTTGTTGCCTCCTTCCAGTATACTCTTGATAATTTTTTGGAGTGTTGATTCTGTGGTCATGAATTTCTGTAAGTTTTCTTTATCAGCAAAGTATCTTATTTCTTCATCAATTTTGAAAGCAATTTTGCAAGTTATAACACTCTGTTTTGGAAGATGCTAGTAGCAGTCACTTCAGATCTACATGAAACTACTATAAAGCAATTTGAAGTGTGTAAATTTCATAATAATAAAATATATGGTTAAATTAGTATGACCCCACTTAATAAATAAAAATGAAAGATAAACATATAAAAGATTAGTTCATAAATATTTTAATACTATGTACAGACAGAATAAATGGAAACAAAGCCCAATTTATCCTATTTTTATATTTTATTCATATAATGTAGATATACATAATTATTATATTCATCGTAGGGGATTTATACCTGTATATAATATATTTTTATTTTTATTTTTCCATCAGTTCCCTTCCTTTCTTTCTATCCCTTTATTTCCTTATTTATAAAAGCTTTGCTTCCATTTTTTTCTTTTTTTCTATTCCCTTCTTTCTTTCCTCCTTCTCCCTCATTTATTGCCCTTCCCATTTGAACATTTTCTCTCTGATTCCCAATATGAATTACCAATTTGTTATTGAAACAAAGTCAATTATAATACTTCAGGGTCATCTCCATCCAGCACTATGTGATAAAATGGTATACAAAACAAGTATAATCTCTGAGAATAAGGACCTCCACTATAATGAAGAATACAGTTAATAATCATAAAATGATAACATTTTAAAATTACAATACAAACTACTGAAAAAAATTATTCATGATAGTTAAATGTTAAAAGGCAAGTAAAAGGGGTGTGGTCAGAGCATATGGCCTCAAGAATGGCTTCTCTGTTTGCTATGCACCCAACAGGAATCCAGGGTCACTGTGACAAGGGGCACAAAACTTGTCACTTTTCTTTGAGCAAATGTCCTACACATGTACTCCATAATCATCCACATGGCTTCTAGATAGTACCAATGGGACAAGCCTCAGTAATGGGAGAAAGCTATTGCATTTAGTGTCAGAGGTGGACATTTCGAGCCTGTCCAGTATATCCATGGATGATCTGTTGGTAGCTCTAGAAGCAAAGACTTTGAATTTCTATTTTCAATAAATTTTAAAAAATTAAAAAGTGAAAAAAATGGAAGTAAAACAAGAAGATCCAGTAATCTTTCCCTGAGTAAATAACATTTGAGGTCACATATAAATATTGCATTGGGACTAACAAGGCAAGGGTGACAGTCCATGTAGAGGAAGAGACTATAGAAAGGCTGGCAGAAATGCACAATGCAAATTCAGGAAAGTGAATGTGTGAACATGTGGAAGAAGTGAGACAGTGGAGGGAGGTATTTCACTTTTGGGGTGGTCTCTACATTGGAATGTATCTGGGATGACATATAGATAGATGATGATTATGAAAGAGAGAGAGAGAGAAAAAGAGATACAGAAAGAGAGAGAGAGAGAGAGAGAGAGAGAGAGAGAGAGAGAGAGAGAGAGAGAGATTAGCTTCTTTCCTGGAATGAAGAGAAATACCTGTATCTTTCTCGAAGAGGCTTTATGGGAATTCATAAAAGACAATTCTAGGAACACGTTGTAATTAGTGAATGGCAGAGCTAAGTTACCTAGAAGAGACATGCTTCCCTAACAACAAAACTAAAAAGAGCTGACTCAAAAACTGCCGAATGAAATTGATTTCCCAATCATATATTGATTGCTAAGACCCTTATCCTAGGGCAAAAATGAGAAAGTGTACAAATAAGAAGCATACATAGAAGAAAAGCTAAAAGCTACCAACATCTGTAAAAGTTTTAATCTCATATGTAATAAGGAAAAGTATATATTAAAGCCATTTTTCACTCATACAGATAAAATGTAAACACAGACAGCCTTTATTATCTAAATCAAGTTTATTCTTTGAATATGTGTTGAAAAACATATATTTGGACAGCAGGACCTACATTTCTTTATTTTAAAAAGGAAAGCAAATAACAATATATTCACAATCCATATTGTTGATGAAACTATGGTTTTTATAATCATCCTGAAGAGCCTTTTGGCCTTATAAGTCACACGTTTTATACCTATGAAACATGCCTAAGAAAAACAAAACAGTTATGCAAATTAAAAAGAAATTCATTCAGAAATCCTAATACTCATTTATAAATATCACTAAATAACCCCGTTTGTAATTAATTCTACCAAATGTGGTTACCCAAGTGGGAGAATTTAATTGTTTATCTGCAGTTATCTAATTACTTATCACTTAATTCATTAGCACATTTGTGTTATATTAAAAGAGACTTATTATTCAGTACTCTTTCTTTAATATTGCAATCAACATGTACAGTAATGTAGCCATATAATAGATAATATGACAAAGACACACAAGGAATGAGAGTGACCCTTAGCAAAATATAACTTTAAATGGCTTTTACTGAATGATACTAACCAATTGAAGAGATTGTTTTTCAAAGAAATAGCTTATGTGCAGCTGCAGCATAGTTTATATTCATGTTTTTGTTACCACAAATCCTAGTATCTATAATTTAGACCAAAGCATTGAATCAACTATTTGACTTTCTTATAGAAATATGAAAAGGTAGAGTGGAGAGGATTTTGATAGTGATAGAAAGTGATACATTTTTAATAATAACATCTTACTTCTAAATAAAAGCATGGTGAAGAACACTACTGTGCACTTTTGGTTAAAAAAATCTTAATTCTTTTATAACCATTTTAAGAATAAAATCAGTGTTGTCAGTGTTGACTAAAATGAAAACATTCTTTTAACAACTAATTGTTTCCTATGGCTTTATGATACTAAAAAGCGTCATAATAAATAAGAATATATGATAAAGGTGATTTTTATACGAATTATCCCAGTAGCAAAGATGGAAAACGTTGAAAACACCTTAAAGGTTTACCTAAATATCCTGCATCGCTTTGATTTCCACGGCAACCACTGCAGTGAGCCTCCCCCTTCTCTCCTCGAGCTGTGAGCTAGTGAAGGGACTTCCCCCTGCTTCCCTTGCATTTTATCTCACAGATTCATCACCACATTTAACAACTTTCTGTCCTGTAGCAAATATGACTGTGTCTAAATACTAAATGTGAGCATGCCAGATTCTCACTTCACATTCTTTAAAGAATTCCCTTAGCTGTCAAGATGAAGACCCAAGTCAGTAGCAAAGCCTGTAGTTCTTTTATAAAATCTCACTCAAAGTCACACTTCCCTGCTCCTCCCACAGAGCCCTGTTTGCAATTACATCAGTAGTCAGTATGCCCCTGATAGTCTGTGCACCCAACTTTCCCATGGTGCTTTTCCATTCCATTCTCATCTTGTTAGTGATCGTATATTATTTCAGATAAATTCCCATTTTCAGGAAAGCATTTTCTAACCTGCTGGCTCCAGTTACTAGGATCTTATATCATCTACCTGTTTGGGTAGGTGATAGATAACTGATATTTCTACCTCTTCCCCTCTTGCTGAACATATAGTATGTTTTTTCAGATCTCTGGGGCCTTTCAATTAGATATACTCATTTGATTTCAAAGGAGCAGACGGAGCATTTAAGAGCCAGAGCACAACCCACCATGTTTTTTTCTCCTCCTATGGTGAGGTGGAAATCCCACAATCATTAAATCACCTAACCACCTGGTCTACTTATACTACAAAAAAGAAAAAAAAATCATCCTGCGGGCAGTCAGACTCACAGAGGCTTGCGCAGGCTATGAGCCTTTGTGACTAGTTCGGCACAGCTGTCTAAGCTGATGTATACTCCTCTCATTGATCCATTTTTTATTGTACACTCCTCTCATGGGTCTATTTTTTATTGTGTTATAGCTGACTCTTGCCCAACAGCCCAACATGGACAGCATTTTAAGGGCTGGAACTGAATTTGCTTGACATTTTAACATTTGCAAAGCAAATTTAACACACAATAGACATCCTCCATATTTATAGATTCAATAAGGTTAGAGTTAAAGAAATGATATATTCATTCTATGCAGTGTTATATACATGTATTGAAATAAGCAAACAAGAAGTAATTATTTACCTTAAAACATATGCATAACATATTATAAAATAATTTTCAAAGAATAGTCCCGTTTTATTTTTAAAATCATCCAAATTATTATTAAAGTTAGGAAAATACATGGGAAGATAAACTCCAAGTTATTTTACGTTCTTTATTGTGTAGATAGAAGGAGACAGAATATGGCAAGGGGAAGAAGAGTAATATTGTTTTCTTTCATGTAACCTCATGTTATTTAAATGGTCAAAGTGAACACTTGGAGTACTGTACCATAACCATTGTATTAAAAAGTTACAGAGTTACTTTTTGCAAGTTGTTATTTGTAGAAAAAGCCAAACTCAAAGATAAACCCGGGAATAAACTTTAAAATCCAAGGTCATACAGAAGGAGCTACCACAATCCAAGTCAGAAACATGAAACTTTCTACTGATTTAAACCTGAAAGGCAGCATTTGGTGACAAAACAGGAAATTTTTAGAGATATAAGGTACAACAAAAAGATTGAACATAGTAAAGTCATACTGTATCTGGCATATGTGTCTAGTGAGTAAATTTTAGTTGTTCTTTACACCAAAATAAGAGAAAACGGTGAGGTGGGGGAGTGTGAACATGTGAAGTGATAGATATGATAATTTCTTTATAATTACCTTTTTACTATCTTTAAGTTTTATATTTGTTTAAATACATACAGTGAAATTTATTTTTAAGATAAAACTGTTAGGACAGACATCTGAAAATAGTGAAGAGAGAAAATAAATCCTGCCCTTCATGTTTAAAGTTTTGAGGAACCATCACTGTTTTCCATCTGGCTGTACTGATTTACACTTCTACTCACAATGCATGAGGGTCTCTCTTTCTCTGCATCCCTGCCAACATTTATTATTTTCTGTCCTTTTTGTTAATACCCATCTAAACTGCTGTGCACTGGTATCTCATTCTGACTGCAATTTGCATTTTCCTTATGATCTGTGACAGTCAGCATTTTTATATCCCCGTTGTCCATCCCTATGCCTTCTTTTTGGAAATATCTTATTCATTTACAGTTTCATATAAATCCTTAATGTGATATTTCTAAACTGAACTCATTAATTTCACAAGTAGTTCCTTGGTGTGTGTGTAATTCTTTATTTTTGCTACTAAGACAAAAGATAAATAAATGCATGTTTTTTCCCAAGAATTTTGACTAAAATGATTGTTACTGGAACCTTAGAATATTAGCTGATGCCTTATTAGCTAGGGACATCACCTGCAGAAGGATTAATGGATATGTGTATAATTATGAAATATATGCCAAAAATGTTCATAATACATATGGTTATTTTAAAGAATAATAAAATGAATTATACACTCATGAACCATTTTAAGAAGTAGAATATCCTGACATTGTGGTGGTGATTTGTGATTTTCTTCAATGGAAAAACATTAAAAAATTGCCTCTCCAGAAGTAATCTCTATCCTCAAGTTTTACATGATCATGTTTTCATTCAGAGTTTTATCAATTATTTATATACCATTAACTTTTCTAAATTTCAAAATTTTGTAAACTGAATGCTACTTCATGTGCTCTTCAGTGACTCAGATTTGGGTACACATAGTTATTTATAAGTGTATCTACCTATATTTTAATTATCCACTTTTGTTTTACTAGTAGAATAACACAGTGTTTTGTATTTTTACTATGAATGGAATATTAAGGTTTTTTTAATTTTTTATTTTAAAGGGAATAAAACAAAAGAGAAGAGAACAAAGCAAATCAAAACAGAACAATGCAAGCAATAAAGCACTTCACAAGACAAGGGGATATCAACAGTAGCTACCATAATGTCTCTTTTCTTTGAAATAGTTGAGCATAGCTTCACACACAATAATATCAAACATAACAAAATAGTATAAAACCATTCAAGAGAATGAAAGCATTATAGGACTTCAATACCAAAAAGCAGGAAATGAACAGTGGCTACTATAATATCTCATTTTCAATAAAAAATTTGTTTATACCATCACACATAAAATCTAATAAGACACAACTAGATAGACCCAATCAAAACAGAAGAACAAAAGCATGGTAGGACTTCACAATAAGATGATAGTTAATCAGCAATGGCTCCCATAATGTCTTGTCTCCTTCAAAATAGCTGTTCATACTATCACACAAAATAAAATCAAACAAAACAAAATAAAACCAATCCAGCCAATTGAATAGCATTATAAGACTTCAAACCAATATAATGGGAAACCATGATTACCATAAAATCTTATGTACACTTACCACTTCTTACACTAGAGAGACTATACGGTATTTACATGTGAGTTTGATTTATTTCATTTATGAGTATGGTCTCAAGTTGCATCAAGTTGCCTATAAATATTTCAATATGATCATTCTTTATAGCTAAGTAGTATTCCATTGTATAAAAATACCACAGCTTTTTTATCCATTCCTCAGTTGATGGGAATTTAGGTTGTTTCTAAGATCTGGCTACTACAAATTGTGCTGCTATAAACATGGTTGTGCAATACATCACTGTGGAATGATGTTTTCAGTTCTTCTGGGAATATACCCAAAATTGGAATAGCTGGGTCAGATGGGACTTCCAACCCCAGATTTTTTTTTCTAAAATCAAAGAATGAATTTTAGGAACAACAGAGGTGAAGAGTAGAATATATTTATTGAGAGAAAGCTTCTGTCTGAAGAGAGACAGAAGGGAGTCCCAAGCGGGTTGCCCCCCAATCCCAGCTTTTTGAGGAATCTCCAGACTGACCTCCACAGTGGTTGCACCAGTCTACACTCCCACCAACAGTGCAGAAGAGTTTCTTCTTCCCTGCAGCCTTTCCAGCATTTGTTGTTGGTAGTTTTCTTTATCCTGGCCATTCTTTCTGGAGTGAGATGGAATCTTAGTCTGGTTTTAATTTGTATTTCTATAATGACCAAAAATGCTGAACATTTTTTCATGTATTTATTTGCCTTTTGTATTTCTTCATCTGAGAACTGTGTATTCATCTCAGATGCTCATTTTTGGAATGGGTCTTTGAATTTTAGGGATTTGATTTTTTTTAAATTCTTTATATGTTCTAGACAGAAGTCCTTTCTCTGAGGGACTGTTCACTAAGATTTTTTTTCCCCAATTTGTGGGCTTTCTTTTCTCCATGCTAAAGATTTCTTTCAACATGCAAAAACTCTTTAATAGGACATGATCCTAGTTGTTGATTCTGTGAAGTATTTCACATGCAGCTTGATTCTTATTCATAAATTCTCTACCTATCCCTATTTCTTCAAGATTTCTACCTATTTTGTCTTTCAGATTTAGTGTTTCTGTTTTAATATTTAGATCTTTGATCCATTTAAGTTTAGTACATGGTGATAGACATGGGTCTAGTTTTAGTTTTTGGCATATGGAAAGCCAGTTTTTCCAGCACCATTTATTAAAGAGATTATCTTTCTTCCAGTGGACATGCATGGCCCCATTATCAAAGATAAGGTAGCTGAGTGTGTTTGTAGTTGTAGTTGTATCTTCTAATCTCTTCCATTGATCTTCAGGTCTGTTTTTATTCCAGTACCATGCTGATTTTCTTACAGTAGCTTTGTAGTGTAACTTCAAGTCAGGGATTGTGATGCCTCCTGCCTTGCCTTTGTTGCTTAGAATTGCCTTTGCTATTCTAGGTCTCTTCCAGTCCCACATGAATTTTAGGAGTGATTTCTCTACATCTATGAGATATGCTAGTGGTATTTTGATTGGGATTGCACTAAATCTGTATAACAATTTTGGAAGAATGGTCATTTTTACAATATTTAGTCTTCCTATTCATGAACAAGGGATGTCTTTCCATTTTCTGAGGGTCTCTTCGAGTTCTTTTTTCAGGGTATTATAATTTTCCCTGAATAGATCTTTTACTTCTTTTGTTAGATTGATTCCAAAATATTCCATGTTTTTGGATGTTATTGTGAAGGGTGTGGCTTCTTTTATTTCTCTCTCAGTGATTTTGTTTTTAGTTTATAGGAATGCTATTGATTTTTGAGTGTTGACTTTGTATCCAGCTACATTACTGAATTTATTTATTATACCTAGGAGTTTTGGGGTCTTCTATGTAGAGTATCATGTCACCTACAAATAGTAATAATTTAACTTCTTGTTTTCCTATCCTTACTCCTTTTATTTCTCTCTCTTGTCTAATGGCTCTGGCTAGTATTTCCAGTACTATATTGAATAGGAGTGGTGATAAGGGACATCCTTGTCTTGTGCCTGATTTCAAGGTAAAGGCTTTCAGTTTTTGGCCATTTAATATGATGCTGGCTGTTGGTTTGTCATAGATGGCCTTTATCATATTGAGGTAAAGACCATCTATTCCAATTCTCTGTAAGGTTCTTATCACGAATGGGTGTTGAACCTTATCAAAAGCTTTTTCTGCATCTTTGGAAATGATCATGTGATTCTTATTTTTGGCTCTATTCATATGGTAGATTACACTTACTGATTTGCATATGTTGAGTCATCCCTGCATTCCTGGGGTGAATCCCACTTGGTCTTTGTGTATAATCTTCTTGATGATTAGCTGCATTCTGTTTGCCAATATTTTATTGAGAATTTTTGCATCTATGTTCATTAGGGGGATTGGCATATAGTTCTCTTTTTTAATGGGTCTTCCTCAGATTTTGGTACTAGAGTAATATTTGTTTCCAGGAATGAGTTGGGAAGAATTGCTTCCCTTTCAATTTCATTGAAGAGTGTCACCATTAAGTCTTCTTTGAATTTCTTGTAGAATTCCACAGTGAATCCATCTGGGCCTGGGCTCTTCTTTGTTGGTAAGTATTTAATTACATTTTGTATTTCATTAATTGAAATTGGGTCTTTCAGCAGTTTTATATCTTCTTGACCCATCTTTGGTAATTCATATGTTTCTAGGAATGTGCTCATTTCTTCTGTGTTATTGAGTCTATGAGAGTAGATGTTTTTAAAATAGGTGCTGATGTTTTTCTGTATTTCCACAGAGTCTGTATTGATTTCTCACTTTTAATTCCTTATTGCATGAATTTGAGCTTTTTCTTTCCTTTTTTTAAATAGGGTTGGCTAGGGGCTTATCAATTTTATTTATTTTTTCAAAGAACCAACTCTTTCATTCATTGATTCTTTGTATTACTTTATTAGTCTCTATTGCATTAGTTTCTGCTCTGATCTTTATAATTATCTTTTGGTTTTGGGCTTGACTTGCTCTTGTTTTTCTAGATGTTGTAGGTGTAACATTGTTTATTTGTGTTTGTTCTGTTTTCCTGATGTGAGAATTCACCACAATGAATTTTCCTCTAAGGACTGCTTTCATTGCATCCCACAGATTTTAAGTTGTATTTGTATTTTTGTGCACTTTTAGATATTGTTTAATTCCTACTTTAATTTCCTCTATGACCCATTGATTGCTCAGGAGTGTATTATTCAATTTCTATGTGTTTGTGGGGGTTTTGTAGTTTCTTTTGTTATTAATTTCTAGTTTCATGGCACTAGAAATCTAATAACATGCATGGGATAATTTCTGTTCTTTTGCATTTACTTAAGTATCTTTCATGGGCTAGTAAATGGTTTATTTTAGAGAATGTTCCATGTACTGCTGAGACGAATGTATATTCTGATGTTGTTGGGTGGAACACTCTGTATACATCTATCATGTCCATTTGTTCACAGGTGTGATTCAGTTCTGTTATTTCTTTGCTAATTTTCTGTTTGGTTGATCTGTCTCTTTGTGTCAATGGTGTTTTAAGGTCTCCTATTATAATTGTGCTATTGCTTATTTGATTTTTCATTTCTGTTAATATTTGTTAACAGGTGCCTGATTTTTTTGCATACATATTGAAGATTGTTATCTTTTCGTCTTGAAGTTTTCCCCTAATGTATATATACTGACCTTCTTTATCTCTTTGGATCATTTTTGTTTTGAAGTTCACATTGTCTGCAAACAAAATAGCTACCCCTGCTTTTTTGGGGTTCTTGTTGCATGAAGTATTGTTTTCCATCCTTTGACTTTCAGTTTATGTGTTTCCTTTTGTGGTAGATTGGTTTCTTGTACACAGGATATGGTTGGATGTTGTTTCTTGATCCATTTTGCCAGTCTGTTTCTTTTAATTGGTGAACTGAGGCCATTTACATTAATGGTTATAACTGATATATATTGGTTTATGTTTGACATGTTATCTTTCTGCTGTTGATTCTTTATGTTTTCACTCTATTTAATTGTCTGCTTTGTTTAGTCACTTTTTCCTATGTCTATATAGAATGTCTTTCAGTATTCTTTGCCAGGCTGGTTTAGTGGTCATAAGTTCTTCAGCTGTTCTTTGTTGTGGAAGTATCTTATTTCCCCATCCATTTTGAAGGACAGTTTTTCAGGGTACATCAGTCTAGGTTGGAAGTCATTTTCCTTTAGGATCTGAAATACTTCACTATATACTCTTCTTGACTTCATTTTTGTGTTGAGAAGTCTGCTGTGATTCTGATAGGCTTTCCTTTATAGGTGATCTGTCTCAGAAATTCTCTCTAGCAGCTTTTAATATTCTTTTCTTATGTTGGATTTCTGGGATGTTGTTTATTATATGTCTGGGTGTGGTTTTATTTTGCTTATGGCTATTTGGGTTTCTATATGATTTGTTGATCTGTTTGTCAGTTTCCATTCCCATGTTTGGGAAATTTTCAGCTATTACTTCTGTAAATTGCCTCTTGATATCATTTATGTTGTTCCCTTCTTTTTCATTTATCCCTATTAATCTTATGTTGTTTTTCTTTGCATCATCTTGCAGCTGTTGAATTGTTATTTCCTGATTGCTTGTTATGTTTAAAAGATCTTTGCTTTCCTGTTCATTAGTTGCAATCTTGTCTTCAAGTCTGAAATTTCTATCTTCTCTTTCATTGAGGTGGTTTTTCCAACTTTGAATGGAATTTTTGATTTCCTGTATAGCTCTTTGAATCTACTTCACGCATTCTGTTTGTTTCTTATATTGTTCATTCATAGCTTCCATCTTTTTGCACTGTTCCTCTAATTTTTTAACTATGTCTTCTTTAGATGTGCTCAGCATTTCTTTCATTACATTTATCATTACTTCTTTTACCTGGGAGCTTATTTCTGATTTTAGATCTTTTATAGCTTCCCAGAGTTGTTTCTTTACTTCACTTGTCATTTCAGGAATTTCAGGTGTATGACTTACATTTTCTTCTGTGTTCATGGCTCCTGAGCTTGTTTTGGATTGGTTGGTGGTTTCAGATTTCATTTTTGTGCTTTCATTTTGTTATTTTCCTATATTTCCATTTTCAAGCGATGTTTCAAAGCTTCCCCAACGTGTGTTGGAAATCACCGCATGGACCTTTGGCTCCCAAGGCTGAATGGAGGTCACTGGGCTTGGCCCAGTCAGGCCTATGAGGACCTCCTGTGCATCCTTTGGTGATTTAGGATGCTGGGTGGGGTCTTACCCACTGGGAGTGATGGTCCAAAGCTTCCCCTGTGTGCACTGGAAATCACCTCACATGCCTTTGGCTCCTGGAACTGAATCTATTAAATTATTTTTAACAATGGTTTATTTTATTTTGTTTGGTTGATTGGCAATGTGACTATAAATGTTCTTATGAATGCCACCTGTTGTATATATGAAAAAGTTTGTATTGTTATTACGATTGGAATAAGAAACTTCTAGGGATTAGTAAAGCCCATTTCTGAGTAGTTACTTGGTAGATTGTGCAGTGTGATGTTGGGTGCAATGTATGACCCTTTTTCTCTGGCACTGTACCTTAATCTGCTTCCTGGACACCATAAACAAAGTAGTGACACACTATCCCCTGCTACCATTGTTCTTCCATTGTAAACACTAATAAGGGACTCAATACCCTGAAACTATGAGGCAACTTAAACATCTCCTTTAAGTTGTGGGTATTGGGTAATTTGTCTCAGCAATGAGGAAGCTGACTAATATAGAGAATTTTTACTGAGAGAGGATTCCTTGCTGTGATTCTACCTGACAGTATGGTTTAGAAGCCTTTTGGAACTGGTATATGGAAGAAATTTGAAAAGCATTTAATACGTAGGCTTATAAGAGTCTCATGAATGATACTGGTTGGAGCTCAGAAGACTAGTGTTCTGATAGGAATGTAGACAGTAAAAGCCAAGCTCAGAAGGTTTTAGTTGGGAATGAAAACTTCCTGGAAATTGGATTAGAAGCCACTGCATTACACTCTGGCAGGTAATTTATCTACATTTTGCCCAGATGCTGAGTCCTTGTGGGAAACAGATTAAGTGGGATGCAACAACTGATTTGGAGGAGGAACTTTTGTGGCAACCCAAAATTTAGGCTATACAACAGGTACTTTTAGCTGCTTTTGGACAAATTTATAGTGAAAATCAAGGGCAAAAGCAGAGCAAAACAAATTCAGAAACTTAAAATTTGGCCCAAGGGGATCTACATGTAAAGTTGAGGAAAAATGGGTGAGGCTACTGAAATGCTTAGAGCCAATAAAAAAGAAACCAAATACCTTGTAGAGGGACAAGAAGAAAATTCTTTAAGGGCATTTCAGGAGTCAGCAAAATCCTATCTATAGTGGATGCAAGGGTACAAAATTATACATTTTTCACTTAAGAAGAAAGCATCTACATCCCTGCTTGAGAATGGCAATCTAAGTAATTGGTTCCCAATGATTCATTTCACTTTTCAACCATTCAAGCACTCCAAGGCTGCTACAGCCATGGTCTAAGAGTCAAGCTGGAAGCAGATCTTGGCACTGTCCACTTTATACTGGTTTTACTGACAGTTCAAATAAAAATTATGGGTCCTATCAAGATTTCAAGTGAGGTTTAGGAGAAAAAGAACCCCTTAAAGAGTTAGAATAAAACTATGTAAATGAAGCCAAAAGTTCAGCGGCAATCCCAGAAAGTCAGAGATACCAAGAGCATAGGACATCTGCTCAGCAAAGCTGCACACACTGATTAGAGCCAGCCCAAGAGAAAGACTATGTGGGATGCAACCAGCAAGGCCATAAGAGTGGGACGACGCAAGCATTTCAGAACTCACATTCCACAACTCTATGTCCCAGATCCTGTGAATGGAGGCTAAAGTATTTAATGTTTGTCCCACTGAATTTTGGTTTTGCTGGTCAAATTCTTATATATCCTCTTATTCTTCCCTTTTGCAACAGACATATTTATCCTGTGCGACTGTAACTGATGATTAGGTGATCTATTTTTGATGCTTACAGAGGTTAACAGTTAAGAATCCACCTTTAATGTAAGAAGAGATCATTTAAACTTTTGAAAAATTGAAACGTGTAAGATTTTGAGGAAGCTATTATTACGTTTTCAGTTGTAAGAAGGATAGCTATATCACGTTAGGTGGCATTTTAATTTATTATTATGTGTATTTGGAGATTATAGTTTAAGAAAATGTGTTTGTGTGTCAAGTTGACAGGAAGTACATTGTGACAGTTAATCATGATGTGTCAACTTGAATGGATTAAGAAACACTCAGGTACAGAGTTTGCAAAAGCAATAAAAATATTCCTGGTTCCTTCTTCTCAGTTTACCCTTCTTTTCATAAATATTTGTGTCTCTTCCTTTATTCTATCTCTATCCATCCCTTTCATTCCTTCAACTTAAGGTCACTAATTCAGTGGACATTTTTCAATCTTCTTATTCAATATCTCAAAATTTTCTCTAATGCCAGCCATGTAAATGATGGCTATACCCAGATATACAAAATTATGGAAAAATTTCAAATGCCCTACTCAGAAAGATAAAGGAAAGTATAAATTTGTTTGCTAGATCTACAGTAAGAAGCAGGAAAATCCAATTATATTTGTGGCTTTGGTAGGGTGTCAATTTGTATGAGTGTCAAGGTTAAATGATCAACTCTAGCATGTTCATAATCTTGATTCTTACCCCTCCCTGTAGTACATGGCAGAGGATTGATTTATAGTAGTTGACAGCAACACTAGAGGTAGTTCATGTCCTCACATGCTATATGTAATGCTATTTATGAACTAAGTGCAATGATAGCTGCCATACAAGTGTTATCTTTGTTTATCCTTATAGTAGACTATTTATTAACAGAGGGATTGAGATCCAGAGTTTCAGTAGTGTGGTCAATGGTCAGATAGCTGGAAAGTAATCTTCATGTATCATAACTGAATTTCCTATTAGTATACACAATTAATGCTTGGCTTCCTCCTTTGTAAGAAAGAGAAAATTGAGCAAGAGAAATTTCAACTATAAATGAAGAGTGCCTGTTAAACAAACTTCTGTTTTGATATCTTTGCTCCATTCCTAACAGATCAGAGTAGTTTATTAATGAATAATATAGGGGACATGTACTTTTAATAATTATTGGAAATAGCCTATAAGCCTCATTTTTCCATTCAGATTTTGAATAATGACTAAGCCATTTGCAGCCTTTTAAGTGTTTCTTTGATCCACAACATAGATGTATTTATTAAAGGGCACCAACAGGAAGCAAAACTGATTAAAAGGGATTATTAATTTTCAGACTCATTATCTCAACAGTTATTTTTTTCTGTTATGTCACAGTGAAATATGTGGACAAGCCTAGAAATGCAGAACAAAAGCTAAGAGGAGAAAATTACAATAGCTGTGACAATCATATATCAGGACAACAGCAGAGTTAACAGCCTCTCTCTGGTTGATGACAAGTCATATTAAATGAGGCTGGAGGGCTGTATAATATATAGAAGGTCAAATGCAAAATGAGAAATTGAGTTTATAAGGGCAAAATGATAGACCCACAATATCCATTAAATGCTCAACTTAGAGCGTAAGAATGCCAACTGTATTGGAAAAATCTTCAAAAATGCATTTAAGTATTTTAGGAAAAATTCTCTTAAAGTTCTAAAAATATTTTAAAAAGTTAAATTTCACATCTGCTTGCAACCTCATAAACTCTATTCTTTTTATTAATGACCAAGTTATAGACCATTTTTTCTCAAAGTGTGACTAGAGACTACTGGTAACAGAATTTTGGGGAGTGGCAGAGATTTGTTAAAAATGCAGAATCCTGAGATCTGTCCAAATTCTAACAAGCCAGAATCTCTTTGGGATAAGTACCAAAGAAACCTATATTTTTACCATGATCTCCAGATGCTACCTGTACAAGCCAAAATCTGAGAATTGCTGCTGGAGGAGATTTGAGGAATAACAAGAAAGCTTGGAAACTCACAAAACCCTCAGTCACATACTGGAAGAAAAATAAGAAAAGATTTAAAATTTACTCAGTACTTTGATATCCACATTTTGCACCATCCTCACATATAATAGAAATTGGATATAACTGAAGCATAAAGTAATTTTGAATAATTGTATACCTTCAATAAAAGTAGAGTACAATTTATTATTAGGAAATATGATCCTAAATGCGCTGAATGAAATGATTGCTTAACATCTGTTGTTTATTTAACTACAGTTTGTTTTTGTTTTTGTTTTGTCAAGAAGCCATCAATACAACATGAGCAATTAGGAGAGCTCATTACTAAGTAAAGTGATTTGATTCCTGAACTGTACTGGTTTGAACTCACATCAATACTAGGATCTGAATGGTAGGGAGAGCTAAGTTAAATTTTTTTTTTATTTAAGAGAAAAAAAGACACAGAAAAAAAAAGCAAAAGAGACAAGCAACAACAACAAATCTGAAACAATAATAGTATAGGTTTCCAAACAAGATGATAAGAATTTACCAATTGTTGTAATATTGCATATTGTTACCTTCAAAAGCGCTGCTTAGATTACCAGATATAGACATGCAAAATTGATATAATCATATGAGTATTAACTGTTCTGTTCCAAGAACTAATACAACTAGTAGTATAGTCATTTTAGCTATTTTATATCTTATATCTTATATTTGTATATAAATACAAATTTATGTCTGTTTCCTTTTCCCTTCCTTCTTTCCTCATTTCCCCTGTCCCAGTTACTTTTCTCTTTGAACTTGAAAGAGTAGGTGGGTAGGGAAGGGATGTATTTATGGAGGAAGTACAAGCCAAACAGCCTACTCCAGCTCCAATCAAAGAGGCTCTGGAACTCAAAACTGTTTATGCTTCTGGGGAAGTTTTATTTTTAAGGCCACTGACTAAAATAAATTGTGGAGAACATTAGATAGAAGGTCTTGAAGATAACTTTTAATTCTAAAATCCATTGATTTCCCTATGGAATCTTTAGAGGTATCTTCAAAATAAGTGATCCAAGGTGCATATTTCTGCTATCTGACAGCCTATATTAGAATGCAAGTGATTTCATGTGTTTGAAGTTGAGATATGCTGTCAAATAATGCTAATACTGCTGCTTTCTTGAATATGGATGTCTATGGGAAGAAGCACAATTTACCGGTGAAAAACATGGGCCCAATTTATAGGCTAATCGTGTCCTTAAGATTCTAAAGAAGCTTTTTTTTCCAACTGACTTTTCTGGATGGGGAAAATAGGATTAAGTAACTTTTGTGTACTGAAGCTGAAGTTTTTCTTAAAAGTACGTTTTAAAATTTCCTATTTCCTTTCTCCTTTCTACCTATCGTTATTTCTTCTATTGTACCTCAGGACCATGCTTATAAGATTTCCCAGTTCTGCCTGTCAGAGACAGATCTTTGTCGCCAAAACATCCACATTTCAGGATTTCGCTGGTTATTCATTAGAGGGCTTGCTACAGAATTATGCTCTTGGAACGTACTCAGGTGAAACAGCCACATCCAATGACAATTCCTATCTGAAATTTTTCAAAGACAACAAAAGTAAGTATGCAGGGTAAAGGCTGTCTGAATTTGTACTTATTCCAAAAGAAAAACAACAATTTGGCATTTTCTCACATTTACAATTATAATTTTTATGATGATCAAATCATTTGCTTTTGAATTACCCCTCATTTAAAGTTGCTCCAATAGGGAAAACTGCTGACTAAGGAGATCAAGAGATGTTGTCTAAGGTAAAATCTGTATCTGAGCCAAAAAAGACCCCAAAGAATTGTTATGATTTGCAAAGTAAACATAATGAAAGATAACATTCTTTGCTATGGTATATAAAATTAAAAGAATGAGTTTTTCCAGAAATTCCCCAGCTTTAGCTCATTGCTGGCCAACTGCTTCCAGAATTACATTTACATTCTTGCTCATATTCCAATAAAAATAATCTATTTCATATGGCTTGTTGTCTTCTATAATCTTGGCTACTCACTCAGGCTTTTTTTTTTTTTTTTTTTTTGCACTGGGGATTGAACTCATGAGCTCACACTTGCCAGGTAAAATTTATTTTTAATTGGATGTTTCAAGCATCTAACAAAAAAATTACAAACCTGCACTGGCAACAAGCAAAAATCAGACTCACATAAGAACTTTAAACATAATAGTACAAATATTACAGAGCATAAATTCACATTCTCACTATAATTGCTAAGGCACTTTATCCTGTTTTTGCTGATTTTTTTCTCAATTTCTCTCTCCATTACACAAATAAATATAAGGTAATTTATCTAGTTACTATTGTTTGTCTTTGAAATCAAACTTTGTTTTTTTGGATTGGGGATGTACTCAGTGGCACAGCATTTGCCAGGCAACAGCAAGGCCCTGAGTTTGATTCTCAGTACAAAAAAAATTTTTTTGTGTGTGCTAATCTTTGAAATGAACAAGGAGAGTTAATGAGTAGCTATGGAACTACACTCACTGGAAAAGGCAGAGGCAAGGGCTGAATGCTGTCATGGTTTATCCCTCAGGAATTCATGTGAATGCTTATGACAGTGTCTTTGAGTGCAGAAAAACAGGAATGTAGTTACTTAGACATAAACCCAGTCTTACTAAGTCAGACTTTTGAAAGACAGTCTCTACTGGAGAGAAAGGAATGGCATCCTACTTGTTTATATGGCTAACACATATGCAGAAACATACATACTCCATTTTCAACACTAGGTTACAGTATTTTATCTTCATGACACATATGTTGGTAAAAGATGAATGACTAACATATAGACTGAAAATGTATTGAAGTATATTGAAGTATTTATCAAGTAATCCTAAACATTTAATTTTAAAATAGTCTAGCCATTGGTCTGGGTAATTAACAGCAAGAAATTCTGACAGAGAATGATTAAGAAATCATTGTAACCACGTGTGTAGTTTGTGCAGTCTACTTCATGTCTTATATTTGTAAAATGGGAAAAATGGGCAGGAGTATAATTTGATAGTTGAAAAGTGAAACTATCAAGGTGCTATTTATCTTTCAAAAATCCCTAATACTTCTGCCATTTTAATAGTTCAAAAATACAGATTCTATTTTCTAGAGATGATTAAATTGGAACTCTAAGATAAAATTATTTAGATAATTATGATGAGAAATGTGATGAGTATTACTGATGAAATTTGACTATTCAACTATATCATATTGCACACTGTATGCATCATTAAGCAAGAGATGGTAGACAGACAGATAGATAGATGTAGATAGATGTTAATCTGAAACCCTACATATACATAGCAATTTTTGCTGCAATATATACATATAAACATATACATTTTATGGAATTAAGAGAAAATCAAATAATTATGAGAAATGTTTGGCCTAGTGTAAAACAGTACATTAGCAAGACTAAATAGTGATAACTCTCTTTTTATATATAATAAATTCAAACAAGGAAGAGGTAGGAGTCCTGGGTACAGTGAAGAGAGACAGAAGTAGCCATAAGGGAGAAAACAAAGGGAAATGATTAAGAGAATCACAGATCGGCTTTAATAGTGATTTCCTTCATTATAGCAGAATTAAACTTCAGTGTATAATCTAATACTTTAATACAGTAGTTATACTTTTAGTTATCTCAATTCTTTTTAACATTTGAAGTAGAAAATTCAGCACAAAGCAGCAGGAAGAACAGAAGTATGAGGAAAAAGAGAGGAAAGATAAAAACTCCACTTTAGCAACCTGAACATCTCTAAAAACAAAGGCATATATCTAACTCTTGATTTAAAGACTATGAAACTACCCTCCACTGTGCAAAATTCAACCAAGTCTCCAAACTCTCTAAGTCTCAGCCATAGTGCCTTCAGAGTACCTTCAAAATGGCCCACCAACTTAGATCGTTTCTAGCCCTGGTACCCCGGCAACCCTTCACCATCCAGTAAGGTGTGAACACATCCTCTGTAGGAGATCGCCTCTGCCATGGCTCAAACATAGTGTTCCCCAAAAAGTCCATATTAAGGAAAAGCTTAAGTCCTAGGTGGCAGTGGTAGAAAGCTGAGGATATGGAAGAGGTAGAGCCTAGTGGCCTAGTCTTTAAGACACTAGGGACATTCCTGAAACAGGACAATGGGACCCCAGTCTTTCTTTCCCTTCCTCTCCCCTTCTCTCTCCATCCTGGCTCAAGACACAACCATTTTGCTTCCACATACACTTGTGCCATGATGTGGCACAATCTGCCACCCTCACTAAAGCTATGTAGTACAATAAACACTATGCTTTGAACTGTGAGCTAAATAATAAATAAGCCTTCCCCTGTCATAAATCCTAGAATTCAAAGAATGGAAGGTAATGTTGTGATCAAAGTCATGCACGGCAAGATGTTGAATGTTCCTTCCCAAAGCAGTCCAAGTGTAGAAAAATAATAACATCACCAAAATTACTAGGGGATTATGTTAGTCGGTTTTCTATCACTCTGACAAAATACATGGGAAAAAATTTTAAAGAAGTAAAGATTTATTTTGTCTCATGGTTTCAGAGGTTTCAGTGTATGGTGGATTATTTCCATTGTCTCTGGGCTGGTGCTGAGGCGGAGTACCACAAAGATAGCAGAAGAAATATGCTTACCTAATAGCAGCAAAGAAGCAGAGAAAAAGAAAAAGAGCATATGCTAGGTGGTTTTGTTTGGCTTTTGCTCCATCTTGGCCCCTTACCCTGGTAGATGGAGCTACCCATTATGGAGAGGTTTCTCTTATCAGTTTGTTCCCAAGTATCTCAAGAAATATCCTCACAGAGATACCCAGAGGGTGCTTTATTAGCATTTCTCAATATAAGCATTTCTCAATACAATAAATTAATGATCCAGATCAGTTATCACAAGAACAGAGATGAATGAAGCAGGTTTTGGACCTATACCAAATTGGCTTTAATGTTTTTAATTGGTTAGTCAGGAAAAAAAAAGAAAAGCGAGCCAGGTTTTAAAACTTCATCCAAGGAACTATTGATCAACTTGAGTTTTTACAACTGTAAATACTCTTTAGAGTGACCATATAATTTTTATCCAAATCAGTACATTTTTATTTGGAATGTGATCATTGAAATCATTTAAAATCATGGGAAACGGGTGTAACTCTTAGGTAGTGCATCTGCCTAGCATATGTGAGATCCTGAGTTCAAATCCCCTACCACACATCCAAAAAATCTGAACTAAAAGAAAAAATTTAAATAATGATTGAGTCTGAACTCTATTCTATTGTATTGATAGTTCTAGAAAACTTTTTATCTGTAAGTTATTTTCAAAGAAATACTTTCTAGTCAATTATGGTAGCACACACCTAGAATCCCAGCAGTATTGGAGGTTAGCACAGGATTCCAAGTTGTGGCCCAATCTGGGCAATTTAGTGATTTAATCAGACCCTATCTCAAAAGAAAAAAATTTAAAAGCCTGGGGATGTATTTCAGTTTGAAAGTTCTTGCTTCCATACCTAGTACCAGAAAAAAATTCATAAAAATTTAAAAATTACATGTTTTGTAAGTTAAAGCCATATTTTGAAAAATTATACTGTTTCTTTGAAAGTTACTTTGAAAATTCTTAGTCCATAATTGTTATGGATTAAAAACTGGTAGTCAATATTGCTGAATCTTTGTTGGATCTTTAAGCAGAACTATTTGCAGTCTCACTGTTTGAATGTCTACTATGTATCCTTTAATTTCATAATTTGAACAACTACATCCAAGACGACAATATATAATTTATCAAATAGTGATTTCTTATTGTTTTTTTTCTTTTTTCTTTTAGAATTCTGTATTGTTGCTACCCTTTTGTCTTTTGCTTTTTTTCTCTTTGAATAAAATTTTTAAAAATGCATAATTGCTATTGTAAAAATGAGAGGAAATAGGAAGTTCTATAAAAGATATAACTGCATTAATATTTAAGTGTATAGGATTGATAACCATACTTCTAAGTTCTTGTTGGATTGTTGAGCAGATCAGTTTGCAGTCTCACTGCCTGAATGTCTACTTTGTATGCTTTAATTTTGTAACTTGAACAACTATTTCTAAAAGGACAATACGTAATTTATCAACCAGTGATCTCTTACTGTTTATCCTTTTTTAAAAATTCTGTAATATTTCTACCTTTTTTCTGTTTTGTTTTTTTCTTTTTAAATAAAAAAAACTGGTGGTCAACTTAACACCAGCTTAATTAAATCATCATGGTGCTGAGCATAGTTCACCTGAGGAAAGTTGCCAACATAGCTAGAGACATGGAGAAGAGTGAGGCATTGTGGGCTACTCTAAGTGTTGCTGTTTGAGCCATTGGTTCTCCCGGAGAAGCTGTTCATGACTAGCTTCCCTAGTGTGAGTTCGACCATTGTCATTGGAAGAACTCAGGACTTTGTTGGTGAGAGTGTCTGTGGTTCACTTTGGGGGACCTCTTCTCCTTACACTGAACATCGCTTCCAGGCTCTGCAGGGGAATACATGTGCCATTTAATCTCTAGGACAAACTCATCATGCTGGTTTTCTGGCATGTACTCAACTATTCTTGTCATCAGAGAAACTTGGGACCCCTGTGTCACTGATGATGGCTGTGGTACTTTTAGGACAGCCCTGGTCCTTGTTCTAAGCATGATTTCTCTGCTCCAGTATAAAACCCTCAAGCTACCAGCACAGCTCCTTCACCCTGCTGGCATAGACTTTCTAGCTTCCACCACTGATCTTTGGACCTTCCCAGTATGGATTCGTAAAAGAGACTGGCCTGAGTCCTTTGGTGGGCTCTAGACCTCCAGCTGGTCTCATGGGAGGCATTGTCATTGGCTCTAGGTTTTCATCTGGGCTCATGTAGATCATTTCTGTGGGATCCAGGCCCTTGGCTGAATATTCTGGGTCTTTAGTGTTATGGACAAATTTCCTGTACTTTCTTGTGTTAAACTCTGGGTGACCATCATAAAATAATATTATAATTTTGTGTCCTGATTCTAATTGTGCTCCTCACAACCCATGAGCACAGCACAAAAACAAAATGTAATAAGGAAAAAGAGAGGTGAGTGGAAGTCTGGTCCATGAGAAAATTGTTGAGGACATTTCCCCCTCCTTCCTCAATGACTGGTGTTTCTGTAGAACCTTTCAGAAAGTTCCATACACATCCTTGGATTGAGAACAGTCCTGCCTACTATGGTTTGACTTAACCCTCAAATTCATAAGTCAATTGTTTTTGCAGTTGGAACATTTTGGTAATAATTGGGATTAAATAAGGTTAGGAGGATGGGGCCCCAATGAGGGCATTAGTGACTTCATAAAAAAAGAATGAGACCAAGCTGGCAAGTTTATTCTGTCTCACCACGTGGTACCTCTACCATGTTATGATTCAACAAGGGAAGCCCTCACCAGACTCCAAGCAATTATCAGTGCCACATTTCTGAACTTTCTAGTCTTCTGAACCTTAAGACAAATCAACTTCTCTTTTTAAAATCAATAATCCACTCTCAAGTATTTGGTTTTGGCAACAAAAAAGCAGACAAAGACACTGATCCATACCAGAAAAACATAAAATACAAGAAAGTGGCTCTGTTAATATGTGGTGCAGTAATACATTGGTAAATGACTATGCTTCCCAGCTTTACAAGGCCAAGATATGTTTATTTTCCATCCAGGAAGGGAAGCCACGAAAAGTACCCACGACTGAATCATAACAAATTATCCCATGTAAGAGCACAACTGGTAGGTTAAAGGCAGAAACATAATTAACTAAGGAAGTATTGCCTGGGTCAGGAAACTGTAAGTGAAAGACCCACCAACAGTGACAAGGGTAGAAAATCTGAAAAAAACAGAGGAATGACCACAGGACAGAAGCCTGCATATGGACACCTGACATGCACAGGGAGTTAAATACTACCAACTGAATTTCACCTTCTAGTCTGGACCTTACAAGAATTTCCAGGCTCCAGAACTGTGAGAAAAATATTTCTGTCCTTCATAAATTACTCAGTCTGTTGTACTTGTTACAACAGTACAAATGCTTAACCTCTGAGTATGTGCTATTTATGAAGTTTTTTCTAGTTTTCCTGAATTTGGAGTATTTTCCTTCTTGAGGAAAGGTGGAAGGAAGGAAGAAAGGAAGGGAGGAAGGAAGGAAGGAAGGAAGGAAGGAAGGAAGGAAGGAAGGAAGGAAGGGAAGGAGGGAGAGATGAAGAGAAGAAAAGGGAGAGGAGAAATGGAGGGAGAGCATGAGGGATGGAAAGAAGCAGGCAGAAAATGTATTTTATTTATGGCTCTAAAAATCCATATTCAAGATGGAATTTCTAAAGAAATTCTTCATGTTTTCAAGCCAAGGATTTCTCTAAAATGTTTTCAATAACAATTTTTTTCACCTCTTAAATCACACTGGGAATTCTCAAATACTCTGTTCTACACTAGTTGGAAACTGAAAAGACTTGGAATCATGCTGACTTCAATTCACTTATTATGGTCAGCTTAATACTAGTAATTTTTTAGAAAGTCCAATCATGCTGGCTTTTGGAGCAACATTTTCATTCAGTATTTTCTCTGTAAATAAGAAAAAGTGGTACTATTCTTAAGCTTCCATTTCATAGACTATGGTTAGGGCTATTTTTATTTACTTAAAGACTCTTAATCTACCAGATCTAAAGGAGTTCTTCAAGTCAGATGACAAAAAATTGTTTAAAAAACAATTTTCCTATTAAGATTCTAACATATAATCTATTTTGCACCAAGAGGCCTGAACACCTACATTAAACAAACTAAGCAATATGATTGAGAAAACCATTGGTTGCCTAGAATAACCATTACTCGATTTTTGAAACAATATTAAGTCAATATATAACTTATATGCAAGGTAATATGTTGGGAATTATGGAGATATAAGGTTAGATAGACAGAAGGGAGAGAAAATGACTTCTGCCCTTGAAGAGTTCACAGTCAAGTGGGAGATAAGTGAGTCTTTCACTAATGCAGCTGTATAATATGCAACTACCTTAGAAATATGACTAATTGCTTCCAGAGCACAGGAGAGAAATGGATCATTTCTGCTTAAGGACATATAAAAGTATAGGAAAGTAAATGACATTTGTGTTAGATAGGCCAAAAGAGTTGGAGGATGAAAGGACAACAGCAACAAAAACAAAATAAAATGTACACAAAGTGCTATTTTAGGAAAACAGAATGTCACAAAAATGGAGTATGAAATTTGTGTTGAAGTAAGAGATATTAAGTCGCATTCAGATGGTAAGGGTGTTCATTTATCTAATTAATAAATATTAATTAAGCAGTTTTTATGTGTCAGACATCATATTTATGGATGAAAACACAAAAAGTCAGACATGGCTGCAACCACAGGAAACCAATATACCCAAAGGAAACCAATACACATATGCTGAACAAGGATTACTGTTCAGAAGGAATGCAAAGTTGTTAGAGAAAATAATCTTGAAAAAGTGCTATTTTCATCTGGACTAGAAGTAGGTAATGCAAAAGAGAGATGAGGAAGGGCTTGGGTATAATATTCAACACTGAGGAAACTGGCTGGGAAAGGATACAGAATCTAGTACATTTGACCTCTAAAATATAATAAAAGATTATAATGTGCATAAATAAAAAAAGACTGGCAATTTTTTGAGGTTTTGGTACACAGTATATTAACTATTATCATTTGCTAATTATTTTGTTATGAAATGTTTTATTTTTTTAAAGAAGCAAAATTGTTCCTTTTTTTGGATTTCTTTTGCTGGTGTCTACTTGTATTACATTAAAATAAAAAAGCATAATTTAAATATCCAGAGTCAAATAAAAAAAGACTATAATTGGCAAGTGAAATGAATAGATGCTTCACAGAAAAAGAAGTATAAGTGATTAATAAATAGATGAAGAACTGTTCAACATCAATGGTCCTTAGAGATACACAAATTAAGACAACACTGAGATTACATCTTACCCCAGAAACAATGACTGTCATGGAGAAATCAAATTATAACGAGTGCAGGTAAGTGTGTGGGGAAATAGGAACTCTTCTACACTGTTGGAGGAAACATAAACTAGTACAACTACCACTAAAATAAGTATGGACATTCCTCAATAAACAAAAACTAGAAATTTGACCTTGCTACTGTCCTTCTAGGTATTTTCCTAACAGAGTTACAGTGGTACATATTTATAGAAGCACAATTAACAATAGGTAAATATTGGAAGCAGCCTATAGGTTCATCAATAGATAAATGGATAAAGAAAAGATGGTATTAACACACAATGGAACACTGCTACTCTAAAAAGAAAAATACACTACAGTAATTTATAGGATAATGAATGCATCTTGAGAGCATGATGTTAAGTGAAACAAATCAGACACACAAACTTAAATGTCCAATAGTTTCTCTTGTACAAGAAACCCAAAATATAAATAAAGGGGATCAAGAGATGGAGGGAGAGGAGAGAAAGGTAGATGAGAAAAGAAGATATATCATGTACATGTACATACAAGAAATATAAACATCATGTACATCAAACATGTACTAATTAAATCGAAAATAAGTAAATAAAACAAACTTAAAAAGAAAAATGGGACATTTGACTACCATGGCTGGTGGAGTTAAGACAGAGAAGCCATCAGGTTACAGATAACTCTTTTCAGCAAAATTGCTGTCTTTGAGTGTAAGACAAGTCTCCAAGACATGAACTCATTCTGTCTTTTGTATGTTTCCTTAGGTTCTTACAGTAATCATGGCTAATTATGAAGAAGATATTATAACATGCAGGCAGGGCAGCTGGATTGTAATGAGAAGAATGGAGATTTGTAGTTATGGTAATCAAGGAACAGACAATCAACCAAAGTGACAATTTTTTAAAGCAGTTGGACTTTTCTAAAAGAAATGAGGAGCAAATAAATGTTATTAAATAGGAAAATGACATTATCAAATTTTATCTTTTCTTAAGTATTTAAATTTTTAAACTATACTATTAACAGTAGGTACTACTAAAGGTTTTTTAACATGAAAGTAATGAGTTTTTAGGAAAAATCAACCTGACAGCAATGCATGATGGTTTGAAGTTAGACATAGAGATGAATTTGAAAGTGAGAATCAATTAAAAAGTTATTTTGATAGTTTGGTATTGAGATGTTGGGAATTGAGAATTGATACTGAAAATAATTTTGAGGAATAAAAAGTAAAGATTCAAGGAACATCATTAGCTTTCAGCAACTTATAGTACTGTTTGGTCAGTGTTTTCAAATCAAATATAATTTTGATAGCTAACAAAGTATTTATATAACACATACACATATATAACATATATACATAACAAAATATACATAACATTTCTTATAACTACTTCTATCTATAACTGCAAGTCTATTGCTATGGAATAATTTGGCATCTTTGCTTTCATTAATGTTGATATTTTAGAAGCGGGCTAGATGCTTTGAAGAGGAATTGAATTCCTGTGGATTTAGCATACCTCTTCCATGTCACATAAATGTAACTCTACAATTCAGGAGCAAGGAAACTTAGTGAAGTTAATTCCATGAAAGTACAGTTTCATAAAAGGAAAGTATGCAGCAAGTAGCAAGGGGCTTGAGCCTGCAAAATAGCTGCCTTCTTAGAAAATCCAGTTCTTAGAAAATCTCCACCCTGTCTTGAGTTGTACCTCTTGACAGAACCAAATGGTGCACTTTAAATCTGAGCTAAATAAAAAGTCCTTTCAAGTTTTAGTTTTGGTTTTAGAAGTGAAGGGCCCAACAGAAGTAGCAGAGAATCCAGGAATCTTAGGAAAGCCTATTTAAGCCTTTTTCTATTCTGCACCCAATAGCCACAGGCCACAGGTCACAGCCCTCCCCTATAAGTGGGCTGTTCACAGCTTCTTTCCAAAGGCTGGTGGTCTCCAGAGAGCCATGCAGTATGATTATGGGTGTTCTGAGGGCAGAGCAAATACCTGCTTGACTGAGGTTCTTTGAGGAGAAGTCCAGTGCTGGGCAGAACATCACAGCGGGCCTCACATAGCCTGCTGGTACTATTTTCCTATCTACTCATGTACATCACACAAGAATTTGCTTAAGGAGATTACCTTAGCAGGTTTTCTCTTTGTTAGATATTTTTGAAATCATCTTTAAAGAAATATAAAATTACATTTATGAGGAGAAAATTGCCACTCCATGGGTTCAGTAATTGCTATACACTTAGAGTGCTTTCGTACCATAGGAACTGACTATCAAAATGATAGGGAGCTCGTTTCCAGCAGAGAGTAAGGTAAATTTCTTTAAATCCCTTCTTCACTAAATGCCAAACAAAGAACACAAAAGCAGCATCTGAGGTGTAAATTGAGATACAGCTATTCTAGAACTGGAAAGAAATTTCAGATGTCTAGAATGGAGACAAGTCTTTGTCAGTGATTAGAGTTGTAGGAAAACTATAGTTTTCCATACTCAAGGAACACTAAATAAACTCTGTGTTTAAAATTTTTGTTTTATAGTATTTTAATGATGTTCTAAAACAATACCTGGTTGAAGTATTTTTATATAATTAGCATGCCAATTAGGCAGCTTTTGCATATATATATATATATATATATATATATATATATATATATATATAAAATTTTAGAGTTGTAGAGTTACAGCACTGCTCCCGGTTGTTTTATTAGGGCTTCAATATTCTTAGAGTGAGTTCTAATCCTAGGAGATTAAACCCTCTCACATTTTCAGAGAACCAGGCCTTGTCATAACCTTTCTCTCACTGAAAAGATTTTAATCAAACCTCTCATTTTCTCCAAATAGAAATGAACTTTTTATAATTTTATAATATAAACACATGGAAAATAGAATTCAGTATATATAACTTCACAATTTAAATTTAATGTCTTGTAAAATATACCAGTATCAAAGTGATTGATAACTACATGAGGTGAAAGTGATGGAAATATTCCAATCTCTGTGTGAAAAACAAACCTAAAAGTAACTTTTGATGTGTGAGAAAATGATTAAAAGTTCATTCACAATAGACTTGTGCTTAATAAGACTGAATTAAATCAGTTTGACTTTCTCCATACAGAGATTTGCTTTTGCTTTTTCTTTATGCAACAGTTCCAATTAGAATAACTACCCTGAAGTACCATTTATTCAATAGCTTCCTTTTCAGTGCAATCGCTAAAATATTTACCCTTTGATTAAATGGTTATGACATTTTCTAGCTTTTATGATCCTAATTTAAAGAAGAAATATATCAAAACTTTCCAAAAACATTGAACATTTTATATTTACATTCTTGACAAAGGTGCGATCAGAAAGATTTTACCATTCTTTTATAAAGAGCTAGCTAAAAACAGAACTGAAATTACAATGAGAGAAAATTTGAACATGTATTTGTCCAAAGGGAGGACCAAAATTATATTTTTGGATAACTTCAGCTTCTTCCTTTGTCAGGTCATGATTAAAAGCTTGGCTGGAATAATGAGCTTTTGTTGGGTTTTGTATTAATTTTAATAGGATGGTGAAATGAGAATTATTATTTCCAGTATTCAGAGAAAAATAAAGCCGCACCATGGCAAATTATCGCTGTAATGTATAGCTCAGGCTTCCAATGGCACTGACTCCAAGCTCTGTGCGAGGCAAACTACACGAAAAGTACCAAATGTTGAGAAAAATCAAACCTAAGTCACTTTTGCTCCCCTTCGTTAAGAAACCCACATCATCCTGAACAAAGAACCATGTGTCCATTTGTTCATTTAAAAAGCAGTTCACTCAGGACTGGCTTGCAGCAACATCCCCTGGCTACAGAAGCAGGCAGGATAGAGTTTCTGTCCCACAAGGTCTATGGAAGAAGGCAGACTTAAAAAATATTATCAATCTGTTGTAAAAATTACTTTCACCAAGGTATTCAAAAAGAGTTGTTAAAACAGAGACTCATTTACTCAATGAGAATGTAAAACCAAAAATAATGAATTAAGCTGTTATAATTCCCTCATTTCCTACCTGCTCAAAAAAAAAAGAAAAAGATATATTTTGCCTTCCCAGAACTTACCAGGAAGCTCTTACTCAGATCAAGGTGTCAGCCTAGTTGGGATCTGGTGAAATCCCTCTTCCAACTTGCAGACTGACAAATTTTCAACATATTCTTCCACGTTTGAAAGAGGGGGAGATGGTTCTGGAGTCTCTTTTTATAATGTCACTAATCCCTTTCATTAGGGCTCAAGTCTCACGACCTAAATTACTTCTCAAATGCTGCATCTCCTGAAACCATCACACTATTGGAATTTCAATAAGTAAATTTTGAGAGGACACCAACATACAGTTCATGGTACTCTGTGTTGGACAAATGGAACACCCCTAAGACAGGTCAGCCTACTGGTCACTGGGGTTTGAAACCCTTATCTTTTCATTTCAGACTAAGTCATCCTCAGGTGATAAATATGTAAGAACTCATATATTATATTTCATAAGATGTTGCTTTCATAAACATTCTGAGCTATAAAAAATTAACTTCTCCATATTTGTTAATATTACCTGGAGATAGACAAAGCATCCCATGCATTTGAAAAGACATTGTCTAAGAAGAAATGATTACTACTGAAACCCTCACAGAGAGTATCAGTATCCCACCAGGCAGTGCAGTACATGGATGAAAAGAAATACAAAGAGGAAAAATCTGCAGTTCAAGCATCTCTGGGATGGTCCAATATTCTTGGTAGAACAGAGTGCAATGAAATCACTACAGCTTTTATTGGTATTGTCCAGGAGGTGGATAAGAGTCACAACAGAGTGCAAGGGAAGAAAAAGTTCAGGCATTGCTAGAAGGAGATAGACAGTACTCTTGCACCAGGCATAGAGGTCTTCCAACTAGAGGTGCAAAGGATGGCTTGATAGATGCAAGGCTGGCACCTTTACTGCTAGAAAGTTATAATTCTTTCTGAGTCCCATGGTCTCAGCTAAGATGTTATCTCATGTCATAGCCCTGGTATCATACAGGTTCTTGCTTGAACCCCTATTCCAGCCATCAGCAGGGAAGGCAATTCTCTTCTTCATGCTGCAGTGAGACATGTTGATATCTCAGTCTGACTCAAACACATTCTTTCATCAGGTTAAGGAAACATCTGTTTCTATATAGGCAACTCTGACTATCTCAGTAAAAAGGGTTGAAGTAAAGATCAGGTAAAGATGGAGGTGAGGGACTTCATTCCTCACAGGATCACAGCTTGACAGTCTCCCACAATTACTACTCTTTCGTTAAAAATTTAAGTCATCCAGTAGACTACTATTTTATTTAACAAAAATTGTATTTTTATTATCTAAATGGATTTTAACAGGCACAAAGTGTTGAAGTAACCCCAAAGTAGATCATTTGACTATTTTTATAGCTGCAGATGAGTGCCACTGGGAGCCATTCTTGGAGCAACAAGCCAGTTCTTTGTCAGTCCTTCTCCAATCTCATGCATCCTTCACTCCACTGAGTTTGTGAAATATGTCCTTGGGGATATAAGCATAACTTCCACTTAGAAATAAGCATAAAACATGCCATTTGGAACAACACCACATAATAAGAAAAGAAGTTACCTGAATTTTTACCATATATGCAAAACAGATGGAGTACAAATTCATAGGTGAGATGCTTAAAGTAGTTCCTATATGAACATAGTTTTACTGTTCCAGTTTTATTGTTATCATTAATTTTTTAGAGAGGCAATGTAAGAAAAAAAAGAAAAGTGGAGAATTGGAATAATTCAAATGGAGCATAAATGTAATCATCCAATGAAGCATAATTCTGCAGCTTTTTCAGAATGTACTAACAACCCACTCACACAGATGTCCCTGAAAGTAACCAGTCAACAGTGGAGGTGGATTCTGCAGTGATCCATATGATCAGTCAAACGTAGTTATATTCATGTAGAAAACAATGTAATATCCAGCTATGGAAAGCTATGTAAAGCTTCAAATATACTTCAACACTGGCAGTACTTTTTAATTATTTCATTTGTTCCTACTACTAATTTTCAGATTTTAAATGTGAAGAGTTTGCAATGAACAAGGAAGATTCCATTGTAAACTATGGTACTGGCTTACTTCTGTTTTGCTATTATTAGTTTGTTTTTTGTTGTTGTTGGGAGTTTTGTACTACTGAGAATGGAGCCCAGGGGCACTCTACATCTAAACTGTATCCCCAATACTTCTTGTTTTTTATTGTGAGGCAGGTATCACTAAGGTGTCCAGGTCTATCTTAAACTTGGAATCTTACTGCCTTAGTTCCCCAAGAGGCTAGAATTATACTCATATACCACTGTGTCTGTCTGGTACTGTCTTATTTCTAATTATGATTACTAGAAAATAAACAAATAGGTGTCATTTTGTGAAAGAGTTAAGTATTGGTAGACTTTTTGATAATAGTTGTCTTGGTTACTTTCACTTTTCTCTCATTGCTGGAACAAAATACCCGACACCTAAATGAAGGAAGGAAAGGTTTATTTAGCTCACTGTTTGTAGAGGTTTCAGTCCATAATCAGCTGGGTCCAAGGCAGGGTAGCATGGAATAGGGGCAACACTTCAAGGCAGCAACCAGAACAAAAAGGACAGCCAGAGTAAAAGGGGAGCAAGAGGGAGCCTCTTCTCCTCTCTTACATTGCATGCAGCCACCACCTCCACCCTCACCCCCAGGGCAGATATAGCACTCAAAAGATCTCCTTGCCCTCCTTTGCACAGGATGAGGATTTACAAAGTAAGAACCCTGGATCCCTGCTGAGTATCTCAGCTAATACTTCTAAACTTCTCAAGTTAACACATTGTATCAACTGTAACAATAGTGGAGGAAATGAGGTACTTTGATTATTGCTAGTGTGACAGTACATAGATACAAAGTTTAGAGAAGACAATGTGGTAATGTAGATTATAGAATAATTGTCTAAACTTTGGACACAAGCCAGCTTCTAATAATTTTTCCTAATGAAATTATTTAAATTGGACATGGTGGTACACACCTGTAATTAAGTACTTTGGGAGTCTAAGGCAGGAAGATCACAAATTCAAGTTCAGGCTGAGAAACTTAGCAGTTTAACAAGAACTCATCTCAAAATAAAACAAAACAAAATAAAACAAAACAAAAAGATTGAGAATGTAACACTGTAGAGTTCTTGGATTCAATCCCCAGTACCACAAAAATATCACTTAATAAACTATTTATTGTTGCTAACAATGGAAAATAATTATTATCAATAGTAAACTAGTTAAGTAAACCATGGTACAATCATGATACAGCCACACAATGGCATGTCCCTACAAGGAGATAGATTCTTGCATTTTGTAATGTGAAGAGTCTACAATATATTACAAGATGCTCATAGAATATTTTAAAACAGTAATAAAAGCAGCTTTTAATACAATTGCATATATGTATAGGGTGTTGTATGTGTGGTTTTGTGCATATATGTTTATCCTTCTATTTCCATGGAGGCTTGGCTGCAAGACACAAAATACAGATACCAAAATTGGAGAATATCTATATCCATTATTTAAAAATGGCATAGTACTTTTATATAAACAACATACATCCTCTCATGTGCTTTAAATAATCTCTCCATTGTTTATAATACCTCATAAAACATAACTGCTGTGTGGGGAGATGTTATGCTACATATTGCTCTGAAAATAATAAAAAGTGTGTGCATGTTTAGTACAGATAGTACGTATACATATATGTGTGTGTGAGATGCACCTTTTTAAAAGCTGGATAGAATAAACTAAGCTTGCAAACATTTTAAGAACAACTTTTCAGAGACTGAGGAAGAAAAAAAGCAATACAAGATTTCAGTTCTATTTCACTTTGACAATGCTTCTTAATGTTTTTGTTTGTTTGCAAACTTGCTGTCTCTTTTCAAAAGTGCAGCCAACTTATTGAGGTTGCTGAATTTTGTATGTTAGAATAAGAAACAGCACCATTTTTCTCCCATCAATCTCTTTAAACGTAGCCTGTGGGATTCTTTGTCCATTCCCTTGTGATATTTAGGCCAGTTTTCATTTGTTCCCACCACAGCAGATATTTCAATAATTTTGTTTTCAATTTTTAAAAATTTATCCCAATATAATTCCCACTTTGAATCTCCTCTCCTAATAATGCTCCTCCTTTCCCTGGCACAATTCTAACTTGTGTCTAGAACACAAGTGATGACAAGAAAAGTAACCTAGGCTGTCTCTCATTCTTGATCCTCCTCTATTTCCTAAACTGACTCATTTTTCTTCAGGATCAACATAAGAGAAGTGAGATAAACAGGGGCAAAGCAATGTCCCTTTGCTGCACTGCCCATCACCCCCTTGGCTCCATCTGGGCAGGCTGCTGATGCCATATCACCCTGAATGCCTTGGTGCATTCTCAAGACCCTAAAAGGCAAAGACCTCCATGCTGTTCTTGACTGTGAACCCAGTGGCTAGCTCTTGTGCAGTCCCCATCCTCAACTACCCATCCAGTCCTTCTCTGCTACTTCCCCTCACTCCTGCAGGTAACAGAGCCAGTGGGTGAGGCCTTTATCAGATCATTAAGGCTTAACATGATCCTGGTTTACCTAGCACAAAAACAACTTCTAAAATTGTTCCAGCGTAACTATTAACAGCACTTTTTCTGTTTTGAGAACTGTTCTGTTTTCAGCACTAAGTCATATGATGAACAATTGATAATATTTAAGTAAAAATCATCAATATTATTAATCTTATCAATATTAAATCTCTAGGTTTTGATATTTGTGGTTATGTAGGTTAATGTCCTTGTCCAAAAAATACAGAAGTAGAAAAAAGTAAGGGATATGATACCTGCAATTTTCTCTCAAATGGCTAGGGAAAATACATAAGCAGGAAGAGAAAAGGAAAAGCTGGTCCAGCTCAGGCACATTGAACAAGCAAAATAATAAAGCAAAATGCAGCCCAAAGTTAGCCATATATTTATCTCAGTAAAGGGAAGGTGAGAGTTTTCTGTGTTGCTCTGTGATGTTTTTTAAGTTTTAAATGACCAACAAATAAAAAGCTTTCCAAGACATGTTTTAACAATTCTACGCATGCCTGCCTCTCTTTTGCGTTATCCACTTGACCCACAAAAAAACCTCTTACCTGTACAGCCATTCTTGTATCTACATTCACCCCACCCTGCTCTCTAAGCCTGCTTTCTTTTAGATCTTTTGCATAAAGAAAATTGTCAGGCTATCCTCACATTTGCAATATTTAGGGGACAGGTGTAAAGTATTCACTTGGCTGGCAGCATAAGTGAGTCCTAGGATTTTCTACAGGACACTAAGCAGCCATGAGGAGCAACTCTATCCAACCTCTCCTTGTGAGTTTTGTTTCTCGAGTTTGTTTGCTTAGCTTGTGGAAACAAGGGAAAAGCTCAGGGTACACTGAATAGTTGCCAACATACACTACTGTTACAAATTCTACTCAGAGAATGAATTTAAAATTCCTCTCCATATGAGATTTTGGGACAATTTACCCTGAAATAATTGGGTCCACTTCATCAAAGTATGTGTGAATATATCTAAGCCTTTTCCTCATTTGAACCTTCAGTTAAAAAGTCAATCATACTCAATGAGAAAAAAACCATTTCTTCCTCTCTTATATATGCATGATTTCAGTGCCAGAAGTATTTATACATATTTTTGTATTTTCTTGGTATTAATGAAGGAAAGGCTATAAATAAAAACTACCTGTATCTTATTCTATTTCTTATTCTGCACACTATATGGTGGTAGTGTGTCTTTCATGCAATCCACGTCCCTCTTTGGTTCTCTACATGATCATCCTGATAGGATTCATAAAGAAACAACACAGAGTAAGTGTATCTTGGATGGTGTTATAGTCATGGGTTATACAGAGAACAATTAGAATAAGGACATGGAGTTTACAATATTATTTTTATGATGTCACCCAAGTGTAACACAAGAAAATGCAGGAAATCTATCCATATCACTAAAGACATAGAATATTTAGCCAAGGGCCTGAATCCTACAGCAATGAGTCCAGATAAAGACCCAGTGCTCACAACAGTGCCTCCCACGAGTCCAGCTGGAAGCCTAGAGCCCACAAGAAGGACTCACACCAGTCTCTTTTACGGATCCGTTCTGGGAAGGCCCAAAGGTCAGTGGTGGAAGCCAGAAAGTCTATGCCAGCAGGGTGAAGGAGCTGTGCTGGTAGGATGAGAGTTCTATGCTGGAGCTGAGAAGTCACACTCACAATAACTCCAGGGCTTTCCTGAAAAGCACCACAGCCATCCTCAGAGATATGGAGGCCCTGAGCTCCTCCAACGACAAGCACAGTTGAGTACATGCCAGGAAGCCAGCGTGACGAGTTTATCCTGGAGACCAAGCAGCACACGTCGTCCCCTCCGGAGCCAGGAAGCAATGCTCCATGAGAAGACTAGAGCTTCTCCAGGAGAACCAATGGCTCAAACAGCAACTCATATGAGAACCCACAACATCTCAATATCTTAATGCAACTAACATGAATAACTTGTTCTCCACGTCTCCATTTATACTGGCAACTTTCCTCAGGTGAAACATCTATGCCCATCACCATGCTGATGTAATACAGCTGGCGTTAAGTTGCCCACCAGTTTTCAATCCATAACAGATGGGAAATAAAACAGAAACAGAAAGAAACACTGAGACTGTTACCTCAAATTTAGAAGAATATAGATTTTTGAGGACTCTAAAAGTAGTAGAAACCTATATCCTGTTGCTCCCTCCATTTTTAAGGACGTTCCAGGAAAGGTTGTAAGATGTATCAACGGAGATTGGCCTCAAACACCAGAGCTCCCAGCCTCATCTAAGAAAGCTTTATGCCTCCCCACATTTTGACACCTAATTATAAAGCAGTAGATCTCAATTTTGGTAACAAAACATTTGCTTGTGCTTATTATATAAAATAGGCTTTCTTTTTACATTTGTCATTTGATAGATTTTTAAGATTTTATTTTTGATTGGAAAATAATTTTGTGTATTTATGGAGTAGAGTATGATATGATACATGTGTATATTGTAGAATAATTAAGTAAGGTTTATTAGCATATTCATCACCTCACATATTTATTATTTCTTTGTGGTGAGAATGTTTAAAATCTACTCTTGAAATATACTAGAACATTATGCTAGCACTGTAATAAAAAGTAACTATTCTTCTAGGTCTCAGAATTTGAGATATAAAAAGTATTACTCTCCAATTATATTATTAAATGTGTTTAATTCTGTAAAGAGTGTGTGACTAGAAACAAATAGATTGGGATTCTTCAGAAGTTCCACTGTGTTTCATTGTACACATGGCTTGGATTTAAGGGCCTTAACTTGATTTAAGGATCCTGAATAGGTAACTCTATAACAACTGCAGTCAGCCACAGTGGTGGCAACAGCTAAGAGACCAGTCCTTGGTCTGCACTCTAGTCAGGCAGTGGTAGTCTGCAGACTGCACTGGTATCACTATCAACAGAGTAACTCAGCTGACCTTAGAGGTTTCCTTGACGCAGAGCTATGACAGTCAGAGCAGAGGGGCCAGATGAGTTATAGGCCTCTTGCAGAAATCAAGAGGATTCATTTCAGACACAAGGATTCACCAGGGGAAGAGAAGAGTTTTGGAACAAACATGAAGATCCATTAATAGGACAGCAATGACAGAGATACAATGGGTGCTCTGGCTCCAGGATGGGCCCTCAGGATGTTGAATCTAGGTATATGAATTGTGCTGACTGATTGGGATTTAAAAGCCTCCTAAGTTCCTTGCCATTATGCTTTATACCTGTTGGAAGATGACTGGATGACGTGGACACAGTACCTGACTTGCAGTGAGAGTGAGGGACCCATTTGGATGTAAGCCATTGAGAGTGAGACCTAGAAGAGTGTGTCTTCAGCCCTAGCTCCTTCCTTCACTCTGCTTCACATGAGCAGCTTTCCTCTGTGTCCCTCTGCCATGCTATTTCTAGCGGAACGTGGTTTGAAAGCATGAGCCAAAATAAACCTCTCCTCCTTGAAATTGTGAATGTCAGGTATTTTCTCTCACTGGTGAAAAAGTAATTCAGATGCTTTCCCTAGAAGAGGTTTAAGGAACTTTGCAGCTACAGGCAAAAGAATCATCACTGACTCCAATGTCTTGTCTAAGGCACTGTGTGAAAGTGACAGGAAAGCAGGATGAGTCCAGAAAGAGAATTACACAGATTTACATTCCTTTATCAACTCTGCTACTTACTAGCAACTAAATGACCAAGTTCCTGAGACATATAAATCCTATAAATACCAATTTCCAATTAACAAATGGAGACAATATCAGTGACCATGCTGAAGTCATTAGATTACTATGGAACTCACCTTAAGTGATGAATATGCTTTATGAAATTAAGTGCTATTTTCCTGTGAACTTGTTATCATGTCCAAAACCAGGATTCCATTAGTTTCCTTGAACCAAAACTAGAATGAAGGAATATTCCTACTATACTAAGGATATAATGATACCTCAAGGCCCAGAAGTCTAGTCCACTGTTCTTTATCCCTCATAGGGGTAGTCCACATAAGGTAATTCCTCACTGGGTAATTCAGAGTTGCTGTGATAGTTAACTGTTATGTCAACTTCAGTTATTGACTTAGCATAGTTCTGGGCATGAATGAATGAATTTACTGAAGATGAAAGACCCACCCTGGGTGTGAGTGGCACCAACCAATAGACTTATAGCCTGAATGGAATAAAAAGGGGAAAAAAGAAGGAAGGACCACTCCTGATACGAGGTTGCACAGCACAGTGAACCCAGGCCTTCAATTTTTGACTGGATCCTTCAGATCTCCAGCATGGAGACAGCCCTTCTGTACTCTTTCATACCTGACTCAGCAGGCAACCATTATAAGCTTATTTTGAAAAACCTTATATATTTATTATAAAATCTGTTTCTCTAGAAAGCCCTGACTGTTTAGTATATACTAGGTTTAGTATATACTAGGTAAAAACCAATATGTACTTTTTCCAGTTCAACTCATACTTGGAATAAAATCCATTGAGATTATTTTCTTTTCTCTTGGACTGTTGAGTGAACACAGGGCGTCATGCACAGTAAGACTCGACCACTGTGCTACATTCTCGCTATCTATGAGATTATTGATAAGAGTTTAATAGAAGGATATAAGTCTGGAAAATGATTGATTTGGGATGAGTGTAAGAATCCAGTTGCAACTCTGAAGAACAGCTTCCTGAATTCTTGTCAATTTCTAAAATTATGAATAATAGCCAGCTGATTTCCTGAAAGAGTAAAGACTTTTCTTATTTCCCGAAACTTTTCATACCCACATTTTTTCCAAAGAAGAAACCATTAATGGTGCAAACCTTCTAAATTTTATTTCTCTCATCTGAATTCAGGAAGAAAAACACTATTGAATCTCTCCAGCTTCTGGCTCCATTTACTCTGTGGTGCCAAGGAGCAAAGGAATACAATCAGAGTTATGAAATGCCCTCCTAGAGAAGCCCTGGAGGTAGACTGCTGCCTTTAATATCATTTATCTAGGAGCTAGGATAATATTGCCAGAAGAAAGAGCTACAAGATAACCTCTCTAGTAGTTTGTCATTGTCAGCAGACATTCAGTTGCCAGCAATAAGGAGCTCTGATTCTGGTTTCTGTATTTCATTCTTAGTACAATTCAATGATATACCTTCTACCTTGAAACCTGAGGCAAGAACAACAAATTTTTTTGGTAAATCCCAAGATTTCTTCCTCCATCCCATTTCCTAATCTAAATTTCTGAAATAAAACTTTGTACCATTAAGAGTAAGTTATTCACACAAATTGAGTAGACTTAGAATATTTACAGTTGTTTTTTTTTTTTTTTAAAGAAAAGTAAGTTTATTGGTACGTTTTAGATATACATGATGATCATATTCATCACAGGGAATTTGTACCCATAAATGATATATTTTTATCCCTCTTTTTCCCCCAACCCCCATTCTTTCAACCCATCTTCCTCTTCCTATGTATCCATTTTATCCTTTTTTTGTTTTTATTTTTGTTTTTTTTTTCCTTCTTTCCTTTCTTCCATCTTACACTGAGAAAAATGGTCTCTCCAGCCTTTCAACCTCCCTCATTCTTTGGCTGCTGCTTTTCAGTGTTCCCTGGATCAACACTTGGGATGTGAGCTTCATCTGGGTGTAACATCTCACTGTAGGTATCACCTATGGGTGATGAAAAAGGTTCATGGACCTATTACATCTTTCAAAATTTAGTGACACTTACTATCTCTTCTAACACTAAGACAAATACTATCTATAAGAAGCAGAACCTTTTGTAGTTAAAATTATGGATTCCAAAGGCAGAAACTCTTGCATGGGGGGCACTTTCAGAATTCACCTCTCTGGACTTTATCTGACTGTTCATTTGTATCTTTTGTTACAGAACAAAATGATAAATATAAATATGTATTTATCAGATGAATTAAATTTAAGCATTTCTCTGGTTCTGTGAGCCATTCTAGAAAAATATTAAACCTGAGAAATGGATCTTGGAAACTTTCAATTTGTATCCAAATCTGACAAAACCTGAGGATTTGTCATTTGCAAATGTCACCTGAAGAGGGTGGCAAATTTTTGCAGTATGCACTAAATCCAAGTAGTGTCAGAACTCAATTGAATTATGAAATCCAGGTGGTATTTACACAGTCCTAGATTCCTGATGGGTTCAAGGAAAATCTCCACACACATAGCATTGAAAGTGAAGAGCTGAGAATCATGTGAGAATAAAAAAATGCAGTTTTGCTTTTCTCATATATGATAATCAACAGGGGAGACACTGACCCTACTTTCCAATTTTTGTTGGAGAGTTGGAGCTCAGTAATATGTCTATCTCCAAATAGCAAAATTATACCTCCTGGCTCAAGGATATGAAACATTTATTTTTCATTTGGCTTCAGCTAAGTAGCAAATACAGATGGCCACTCCAATCACCAACTGAAGCTATAGTGAATTATGCATGACAAACAGTGCAGTCAAGTCTTTTTACTTGAGAGCTACTTGATGTTTACCTTGACAACATGTATGTAATGAATTGTATCTTCTTTGTACAAAAGGGTAAGATTTTTGCAAGCTCTTAATGGATTGCCTATAATCTATATCACATTCAGGTTTAATATGTATTCCCCAATAAAAACAGTTTCCTTTCTCATTTACAAATAGATTTTCTGGTTTGGCAAGAAATATTTTTGTTTTTCACTGTATTTCTCCAACATGTTCAAGTCATTTCAGGACTGTATGTTTATATGTAAATTGTTTAATTACATAAATAAATGATCATAAATGGAAAAATATTCTGGCATTTTTCTAGTAACATGTTTTTTGCTGAGGATACTGGAAATTCTCAAAATATATTGTATAAACTCTATTTATATTTGATGATTGACAATGTTGAACTTTCTAGTGCCTTATTATCCTAGCAGAGAATTAGAAATCACATTGCATTTTGTTCTAGGAAATGGATTATTGCAAAGATTTGCTTTTCACATAACATATAGCACTCACAGATACCTCTCATTTGCTTAGAAAAAGGCCAGACACAAACCCTCCACATTCCCATTCTTTCCCTCATAAACGATAGCCCACTTTTTTTTCATATTTTTTATTTAAAGAGAGAAAAAAAAAACAGGAAAAAGGTAAAAATATTACAGAATTTCAAGAAAAGAAGATAAATAGAAAGAAATCACTAGTTGTTCTTTTAGAAACAGTTATTCAAGTTACAGAATTAAAGCACAAAGTGGACACTAAAGCAGTGAGAGTGCAAACAGATCTGTTCAAGAATCCAACAAGAACCTAGAAATATGGTCATCAATCCCACACATCTAAACATACATGCAGCTATATCTTTTATAGCGCATCCTATTTCCTCTTTTCTTACAATACCAATTATACATTTTTAAAATTTTATTTAAAGAGAAGAAAAAAACCAGAAAGAATGGTAGCAACTATACAGAATTCTAAAAGAAAGAAAGAAAAAGGAGAATGAGAAAAAGCCCCAATAAGAAATCAGTAATTTATAAATTATATACTGTCATCCTGGAGGTAGTTGTTCAAGTTACAAAGTTAAAGGGTACATAGTAAATATTCAAACAGTCAGACTACAAACAGTTTTGCTCAAAGATCCAACAAAGATTCAGCAATATGGTCATCTCTTTTACACAGTCAAACATACATGCAGTTATATCTGTTAGAGCACTTTCTTTTCCTCTCTGTTTTACAATAGCAATTACACATTTTGGTTTTATTACACTTGTAGTTCTTATTTACTTTTTACACTAGAGACACAATATGAAATTTATAAATATGATTCTTATTTATTTCACTAATGAGGATAGTCTCAAGTTGTCTCCATTTGCCTATGAAAGCCTTAAGATCATTCTGTTTTATAGCTGAGTAATATTCCATTGTATAAAAATGCCACATCTTTTTCATCCACTCTGCAGTTGATGGGCATCTTGGTTGTTTCCAGGATTTAGCTATCGCAAATTGTGCAGCTATGAACATGGGTGCACATATATCACTGTGATATGAACTTTTCAGTTCTTTGAGGAAAATACCCAGGAGGGGGATAGCTGGATTGAATGGAACTTCCAATCCTACTCTTCTGAGAATTCTCCGTATGGATTTCCATAATGGTTGCACCAGTCTACATTCCCACCAACAGTGGAGCAGTGTTCCTTTTTCCTCGCAGCCTCGCCAACATTTGTTATCAGTTGATTTCTTGATGGCAGCTATTCTTTCCGGAGTAAGGTGGAATCTCAATGCTGTTTTAATTTGCATTTCTCGAATGGCCAGTGATGGCGAACATTTCTTCATGTATTTATTTGCTATTTGTATAGCTTTCTCTGAGAACTGTGTGTTCATCTCAGATGTCCATTTGTGGAGAGGGTCTTTGAATTTGGGGGGCTTGATGTTTTTCAATTCTTTATATATTCTGGACATAAGTCCTTTGTCTGAGGGGTTGCTGGTTAAAATTTTTTCCCACTCTGTGGGTTTCCTTTTCACTCTGTTGGTGATTTCCTTTGAAGTGCAGAAGCTTTTCAATAATGTGAGATTCCATTTGTTGATTCTTTGAAGTGTTTCCCTTGCAGTCTGCATTTAGTTCATGAATTCTCTGCCTACCCCTATGTCTCCAAGACTTCTACCTACCTTGTTTTCCAGTAGATTTAGTGTTTCTGTTTTAATATTGAGGTCTTTGATCCATTTAGTTTTGTGCATGGTGATATGCATGGATCAAGTTTCAGTCTTCAGCATGTAGAGAGCCACCATTTATTAAAGAGACTATCCTTCTTCCAGTGGATATATTTAGCCCCTTTGTCAAATATCAGGTGGCTGAGTGTCTTTGTAGTTGTGCTTGCATCTTCTAATCTGTTCCATTGATCCTCAAGTCTATTGCTTTGCCAGTACCAAGCTAATTTTTTGTGTGGCTTTATAGTACTGTTTCAAGTCAGGAATTGAGATGCCTCCTGCCTTGCTTTTGTTGCCTAGAATTGCCATTGCTATTCTAGGTTTCTTTGGTTTCTGATGAATTTTAGTACTGTTTTCTCTAGATCTGTGAGGTATGTCAATGGTATTTTAATTGGGATTGTGTTAAATCTGTATAACAGTTTTGGGAGTGTGGCCATTTTCACAATGTTGGTTCTTCCTAACCAAGAGCAAGGAATGTCCTTCCATTTTCTAATATCCTCTTCAATCTCCTTTTTCAGCATAGTACAATTTTCAGCATATAGGTCTTTTACATTTTTAGTTAGGTTGATTCCTAAGTATTTCATTTTTTTAGATGTTATTGTAAAGGGCGATATTTCCATAATTTCTCCCTCAGTGAGTTTTTGTTTGTGTACAGGAATGGTATTGATTTTTGAGTATTGACTTTGTATCCAGCTACACTGCTGAAGTTGTTTATTACCTCTAGCAGTCTTTTAATGGAGTTTTTTGGGTCTTCTATATAGAGTATCATGTCATCTGCAAATAGTGATAATTTAACTTCTTCCTTTCCTATCTTTACTCCTTTTATTTCTCTCTCTTGTCAGATTGCCCTGGCTAGTGTTTCCAGAACTATGTTGAAAAGGAGTGGTGATAGTGGACATCCTTGTCTTGTTCCTGATTTTAAAGTGGAAGCTTTCAGTGTTTGTCCATTTAGTATAATGTTGGCTGTTGGTTTGTCATAGATGGCTTTTATAAGGTTGAGATAGATGCCTTGTATTCCGAGTTTCTGGAGGGTTTTTATCATGAACATGTGTTGGACTTTGTCAAAAGCTTTTTCTGCATCTATTGAGATGACCATGTGGTTTTTCTTTTTGGCTCTGTTGATGTGGTGTATTACATTTATTGATTTGTGTATATGTTAAACCATCCCTGCATTCCTGGAATGAACCCTACTTGGTCATGATGTATAATCTTGATGATTTGCTGCCTTCTATTTGCCAGTATTTTGTTGAGAATCTTTGCATCAATGTTCATTAGTGAGATTGGCCTATAGTTCTCTTTTTTGGTTGGATCTTTCTCTGGTTTTGGTATCAGAGTAATACTTGCCTCCAGGAATGATTTAGGGAGGATTGCTTTTTTCTCAATTTCATTGAAGAGTTTAAGGAGTGCTGGCATCAAATCTTCTCTAAATTTCTTGTAGAATTCAGCTGTGAATCCATCAGGACCTGGACTTTTCTTTGTTGGTAAGTTTTGAATTACACTTTCAATTTCAACAGCTGATATTGGGTTGTTCAAAATTGCTGTATCTTCTTGGTTGAGCTTTGATAGTTCATATGTTTCTAGAAATCTGTCCATTTCCTCTGTGTTTTCCACTCTATGTGAGTAGAGATTTTCAAAGTAGGTAGTCATGATCTTTTGAATTTCCATGGGCTCTGTAATAATTTCTCCCTTTTCAGTTCTTATTGCATGAATTTGGGTTTTTTCTTTCTTTCTCTTGATAAGGTTAGCTAGTGGTTTGTCAATTTTGTTTATTCTCTCAAAAAACCAGCTTTTTGATTCATTAATTCTTTGTATTTTTTTTAGTTTCAATTGCATTGATTTCTGCTCTAATCTTTACTATTTCCTCTTTTCTATGACCTTTGGGTTTAGCTTGCTTTTCTTTTTCTAGAAGCTTGAGATGAAGCATTAGGTTGTTTATTTGTGCTCATTCTGTTTTCTTGATATGACAACTTATTGCTATATATTTCCCTCTTAAGACTGCTTTCATTGCAACCCACAGATTACAGTATGTTGTTTCTATATTTTCATTAAATTGTAGGTATTGTTTTATTTCTTCTTTAATTTCATCTGTAGCCCACTGGTTGTTCAAAAGGCTGTTATTTAATTTCCATGTATTTATGCAGGTTTTACAATTTCTTTTGGCATTAATTTCCAATTTCAGTGCACTATGGTCAGATATTATGCATAGTATGATTTAAATACCTTTGCATTTACTTAAGAATGTTTTATGGGATAATAGATGGTCTATTTTGGAGAATGTCCCATGTGCAGCTGGGACGTTCTGATGTGGTTGGGTGGAACACTCTCTAAACATCTACTAAGTCCAATTGCTCACAGGTATGATTCAGTTCTGTTATTTCTTTGCTGACTTTTTGTCTAGTTGATCTATCTCTTTGTGACAATGGACTGTTAAGATCTCCTGTTATAATTATGTTCTTGTGTATTTGGCTTTTCATGTCCATTAGTATCTGTCTTATATAGTTGGGTGCTCCTGTATTTGGCACATATATATTTATAATTGTTAGTTCTTCCTCTTGAATTTTACCACTAACAAGAATGTAGTGACCTTCTCTATCTCTTTAAATCATTTTAGGTTTGAAGTTCATGTTGTCTGCAAATATAATAGCTAACCTTGTGTTTTTCTGGGTTTCTGTTGCATGGAATACTGTTTTCCATCCTTTGACTTTTAATCTATGAGTTTCCTTTTGGGTCAGATGTGTTTCTTGTATACAGCATATTGTGGGGTCCTGTTTCTTGATCCATTCTGTCAATCTATTTCTTTTTATAGGTGAATTGAGACCATTTATATTTATGGATATCACTGATATGTACTGGCTCGACTTTGCCATGTTACGTTCCAGTTGTTTCTTTCTGCTTTTCCTCTTATTTAATTGCTTATCTTACCTGGTGGTTTCTTTCTGTTGTTTTCTGAGGATTGTGGTCATTTTTATCTCTGTCCTGTATGTCTTTCAGTACTCTTTCTAGGGTTGGTTTGGTGGACATGAATTTCTTCAATTGTTCTTTGTCATGGAAGTATCTTGTTTCTCCATTAAATTTGAATGAAAGTTTTGCTGGGTACATCAGTCTGGGTTGAAGGTTCTTTTCTTTCAGGGCTTGAAATACCTCACTCCAAGATCTTCTTGACTTGAGGGTTTGTGCTGAAAAGTCTGCTCTGATTCTAATGGGCTTTCCTGGGTAGGTGAGTTGTGTCTTTTCTCTGACAGCTTTTAATATTCTATTTTTATGCTGTATGTCTGAGATCTTAATTATTATGTGCCTCGGTGTGGATTTATGCTGATTGTGACTGTTTGGTGTTCTATATGCCTCAGTTATCTGCATATCATATTCTTTCCCCATGCTTGGGAAATTTTCTGCTATAATTTTTGTAAATACTTTATGTATGTCATTTGCCTGGACGCCTGTATCTTTCCTAGTGCCCATTATTCTTATATTGTTGCTCTTGGCATCATCATGAAGCTTCTGGATTTTCATTTCTTGCTGCTTTGTTATTTGTAAAAGTTCTATCCTTTCCTGATCACTCACTGTGATCCTGTCCTCAAGGTCCAAAATCCTATCCTCAGCTTCCTTTAGGCAGTTTTGCATGCTTTCAATAGAGTTTTTTGTTTCTTGGATGTCTCTCTGAGTTTGTTTCATGAATTCTGCTTGTTTTATATATTGTTCATTCAAAGTTTTAATCAGTTTCCCATGCTCATGTACTTTTTTCTCTAGTTCTTCTTTAGCTGCATTCACCAACTCCTTTACTAAGGTTGTTATATCTATCTTTACATGGGAGAGTACTTCTAATTTGTTTTCCTCTATAGCCTGATGCAGTTGTTTTTTTGTTCACTCACTATCTTTTCAGAGCTTCCCGGTGTGTTACTTTTGGGGTCCTCTATTTCAATGTCTCTTATACTTGCTTCTGCTGAGCTGTATGTCTGAGACTGCATTTTCTTTTTCATTTTGTCATTTTCACTCTGCCTGGTGTTTTATATGTGTAGGAGGGGATTACACACTCTCTTTTCAGACACACCAAAGTCTTACAGTTAGTTGGAGGGGGTTTTACTGCTGGCCCTATTCATCCCCTGTACACTTCTATTTTAAGGGTATACTCACCACATTGATACAGTCAATCCATTGTAGTCCAAAGTTCACCACCTGGGAGCAAAGTTCCAAATTTTCTCACACTAACTGGATCCTGCTGAGTATTCTGATGTTCCAGGTGGGAGGGTGGGCCCATCTGTAGCAGTCCAGGGCAGTTTTTAGTCTTGGGCTGGCCTCCTCAATGTTCCTGGTGGCAGGGCAGTACCACAGGGGAGGTTCTGGATAGCTTACCCCTGAGGCAGGCTTGCGCTGAGTTCCCTGTGGCAGGGCAGGGCCCACAGGGGATGTTCCGGGCAGCTTACCCCTGATGCAGGCTTCTGCTGAGTTCCCACTGGCAGGGCAGCAATAGCCCACTTTTTGTTTCCATTTCTTATCAGAAGAAAATGTTTTTAAACAAACCTTGGTTCTGTCTTTACTCCAAGGTTTCTAAAAGATTGACCAACTCTCACCTAACCCTAAGTACAACCCTTCTCAGTGACTCATGCAGACCATAAGTTGACTGAACTCAGAGGAAAACAGACTTTGTTTGATTTCTCATCAAGTTACTTCTAACTGTATCATGTGCATCCCACCATTACAGGCAGTTAAGTTAGACTGACAGACTTGAGGAGGGACTGGGTGCTCATGGAAGTCAGCACAAATATAAAGACATCAGAATTGTGGCTGCAGATACATCTGAAGAAGTCCAGGCCTCAAGAAAATGCCTCTCTAAGGGATAAGCAATAACTTAGAATCATGCTATAATTAACACCACCCAGGAAGTCCTGATACGGATCAGTTCCCTAGGTGGATGATCAGAGCATCTGGACCCCTCCCTTTCTGAAAATGCCTTTGTTCTTTCTTCCATGTGCCCTTGCTACATTACTAACTTCCATGTTGGATCTCTCTTAGCTAAGCAGTTATACTAGAAATCTTATTGCTTGATGGCAGTTTGACCCACATTGTATCACCTAGTGATTTTGTACCCAACTGGTAATTTTGCTCTAGAAAACATGCTTAGAGAAATGACTTTGATGGTAACTCATTTCCAGAAAACCCTCCTGTCTCAGGAGCTATTTATCAGTAAATATTTTCTACTTTTAATATCCTTTGTTTTTCAGAATTCATTCTTCAATTCTGGAGGACACTAATTTGGCATATTTGGCATCTAACAGACTGAGAATTATGTTTCTCCTGTATCACCACTATGCCCAGCCTCTTCCTACTAGCTTTGTTTACTCCTTCTCAGTAAGGAAAATCTCTTTTTACCTAAACCTTCAAACTCTTGCAGATATATCAGCTGAGGCATCCATTCTGATGTAGTAGTCCATCTCCCAGTTGAAATATCTGTTAGGAAAAAATTCTCTTTATCTAAATCTGGAATTTTTTATCTGGCAAATTATTACTCAAATAATTCTGGTTCCATCCAAAACACAACAAACAGCTACAATTAGCTGACTGTAAATTAAATAAAAATCTCAATATTCATTTATTTATAAAATAAAATAAATTAAAATAAAAATTATCATCCAAGTTTACAGGTTCATTTTCAATTTTGTTGTTGGCTTATTTGTTTATTAAATAACTATTTCTTTAAGAGAAGATAAATTGTTGAAATGCCTTATCTGGACAGGTTTGATCCAAATTTAAAGTTCCCTAATAACAACAGATATCTTCCCTCTAGCCTTCATTGAAGTTGTCCTTTTTGCTTCATGGATATATTGCATTTACTGAGTTGACTGAAAGGTAAGAAATGAGTGAATTCTACTTTATAAATCAAAATAATTAATTTATCTTCCAAAATGACTAATTTTTAAAAAATAATTCAAAGAAGCCCATAAATATCTAGCCACAGAAAAGTCATCTATCTTACTTTATATAAAAAAGTCAGTGTGTATGTTTAGAAACATAAGAAGACCAAATATAAATCATGATATCATAATTATATGACAGATCCCTGAGAAAGACATTCTTGGGTCCTAAACCCAGTGAGGCAAAAATAGGGAGCAACAGTCCTCAAATTTTAAAATATAACCACGTCACCTGAAAAGCTTGTAAACACAGACTTCTGGAGCTAACCTGTTTCTAAGTCAATAGGTCTGGATGAGGCTTAACAATTTGTCTTTCTAGTACCCAAGTGTTAGTGTAACCACTATTTTTCACAAAAGCTTTGATTACCACAACATTGATGAGTTTCCTCTTTTCTGCCTTCCTTCAACAAATAATGCATTGATCTCTACTCTGTGTTAAGCACCTTTCTAGGTGCCAGAACACGACATTGAACAAAACAAAGAGGGATCTGTATGTATCTTGAAAGATTTCCCACTGAGGAAGACAAAAAAAAAAGATAAATAAGTAAAATATATGATATGTTGGTGAAAAAAAGCAGAGGAGGAGAGATATAAATCCTATATTTTGATAAGTAATCAGTCCAAGAAGTTCTTCACAAGGAGATGCTTTTGATTAAACTCTAAAGTGAGTAATTGTCCATAAAATATTTAGGGGAAAAGCATTTAAGGCTAAAGAAAAATGGAAAAGCAAAGCCCTCAGGCTAGAGAGAGCTAGGATCAGAGAATTCTCTTCATCACTTTGCTGAAACCACACTAAAAGTAGTATCTCAAAGATGGAGTGAGTAGCAGTCATGGAGAGCCCTGCAGAGACTTCAAGTATATGAGATGGGAAGCTGCTGTAGAGTTCTGAGCAGATTAAACCTAATATTTTAACAAGATTACCCCAACTACTGTGTTAAGAATAGGTAAGACCAGAGACAGACTGACCAATGAGGAGGTTATTGTAATAGGCATCTGGTAAACTCCCTTACTCACCCTAGACTTACAGTGTCTAATTAGAAGTCCAGTCTAGTCTTTGCAGCATGTGTTTTATGGTACAACTATAACTATACTTAACACTCAAAACATGGCCAAAATATCAACTACATAAAATACATAATCTTATTGCAAAGTAATAAGAGAACCAAAAAGCACAAAAACACTGAAGCTTAAATAAGCATTCATTGCACCCAGAATTGAGCAAATTATACATAATCACTGGCAATTTAATTACTTCCTAAACTTCCTCTGGCTTCCTGAAGAATGTAAGAACTTCAGCTCACTTCCCTTTCCCCCATGCTGCTACCAGGCTCATCTAATAAGGTGAGTCAGACTGGTTTGCTTTTATGTGGCATGGCTGTCAATGAATGGACTTTTATCCCCCATAGAGATATCTGTATTCCTCACCTTGTGTCATGGTTTGCTAGTGCCAAAGCCACCATCTATGCAAATGTATCACTATATTAATTAATTCTCCTTATTGTGATTATCTGATACTTTGGGCCAGCTCTACCAACCTTGATCAGGTTGTATCAACACTCTTAGAACATTTGGTTTGGTGGTTAACAAAGGCCAGTTACAAGGGTCTAGATTGTCCATCAAATTCTTAGGGGTTGTCTGGTCTAGTAAGACAAAAGTTATCACCAATGCAACCATATATATGATCAAACCTATCTTAGCCCTACCATAGTAAAGCAATTGCAGACCTTTTTAGGATTGCTGGGCTATTGCCAAGCTTTTGTGACCCCTATAAGAACTAACAAAGAAAGGCAGCCCCTGTAACTGGTCTCCAGAAGTGGAAACAGCTTTTAAGACTGCAAAAAGGATCATAAAAATGTAATCAACATGAACCTCCTGGCTGGTAACCTGGCTCTGCAGCCCAATCAGGAATAGTGTTGCATACTCTAGCCCAGTTTTGTGCTGCATGTGGCCATCTCATGATTATTGAAAGTGACCAGGGAACCCAATTTATATACACCAAGGTACAGTAGTATACTAAAGGCATTGTCTGGTCCTTCCATGTGCCTTATAATCCTAAAATATCTGGGATGACAGAACATTACAATAGGCTTTTAAAGCAAGATCTAAGAGACATAGCTCTATCTCAGATACAAATCCTCTGGAGTTGGACACACTGGTTGTGGGATGTGTTATGTTATTTGAAAGAACAAAGTCATGGAGGGATGTGATTTACACTATTAGAGGCATTACTGTACTATGCAGTAGTCCACATTCAATTACAGGTGAAAACCAGTGCATAATTTTGAAGGCTAAGGTGGGTTACTAATGTAATATTTTGTTCTTAGCACCAACAGCCCTGCACCAGGGTAAACAGAAGAATGACTAACATACTTCCCACATGTGATGGGTGGTACCACTGACACATGTATAGCCAGGTTAGATTATGATGTGCAGATAATCCCATGGTTAACTAGCACTTGACCTCCAAAGGTAAAAGTCATGTACTCCATGCACTGGGGCAAAGCCAATTCTAAGAATTACATTTGTATTTTCTATGGGCCCAGTCCCAGTGCTTCCTTCCTTTATATATTGAGCCTATGGAATCTGAGGCCCTAGCGAAGAGGAACTGGTATGCAGAACCAGCTAGGCCTCATTAACCTGCTACCCTTCTGTCCTCAGATGAGAAACTTGCATGCACTTGCTGGAGGGTAAGGACCCAGACTTGCTAGTCTTCTGGATTGCTGTGTCTTTTTATCACTAGGGTCACCCTTAGAAACATGTTAGTTGACTGGATTCACACATATGCTGATGTTGCCAATCAAATAAGCTGTTGGATATGCACAAAAGTGCCCAGTAGCATAGCTTTCAGCTCACAATGAAATATTGAATTTGCTAGAGTTTAGAATTAAAGTTGGTTGATCTTATGATCCAAAGATAATCCATCCATTCTCTGAAACAAAACCAAGGTGTAGGTGTTTGCTATGGCATGTGTTTTAGTTACTTTTCACTTATTGCTAAGACAAAACACTTGACACACAAAGTTAAAGGAGGATAGGTTTACTTAGCTCACAAATTGTAGAGGTTTCAGTCCATAGTTGACTGGCTCCAAGGCACAGTGGTATGGCAGAGGGACATCACAGAAGAGAAACAGTTGATGGCAGGCAGAAGGTAGCAAAGCAAGCTATAAGTGCCAAGTCACAAGCCTCTAGCTGTCTCTTCTGTCTTATTCAGCCTACCTTCCCTTAAAGCTGTTAACACTTAATCCTAGTATGGTAACATAAATCAATCCCAGGGTTCCACATTCTAGATCCAGCCACCTCTGGAAAGTCTCACCTGTGACTACATGAGGCTTTGGAGAGACGTCTAGATACAAGCCATAACAGTATGAGAAGAGGTTAATCACTCTCATCCCCGGACTACTTTCCTTTGTTTAGATGGTTTAAAATGACTCACCACAGAGTCAGTGATACTGAGAATGCCTGCTTGGGCATGGGCGTTTTGATGTTGTTCGATATAAAAATGTTTTCCAAAGGAATAATGAAAAAAATTGGGTGTCAGAAATGATACTAAACAAATTATTCCCCAGTGTGGAAAGGCAGTCCATGAGTAAGCAGCCTGTATGTGTGACCTTATCTGCCTTTCAACTATACAGGACACTGCACATGTAGATGACCATACCTTCTGGAACTAACACTACAAACTTTACTTACTATTCCCTGTAATTGGAAGGTTTTCAGAGTAAGGCACTAAGTAAATTGCACAGCATGGTCATATTGCACACTTACCACACACATTCCCAACACAAGGTAACACCACAGTTACTCAAGCTGAAGTTACTGCTCTTGTCTATATGGCCTCTCTTTTTAATTATAGTGACAGAGTTTAGGACTGTTAAATGATGAAGTGTACCAGTTCCTCAAAGCTTCTCTGCAGAATAGGATGGCCTTGGATATCCTCACAACCTCACAAGGTGGTATTTGTGCTCTAATAGGTTGTAAATGTTGGGTGCACACACTTGGTGAACATGGCAATGTCAATCAGATGTTAGGTGATTTGGCCAGGGAAACTTCAACTATGTTAATATTGACTGTGGATCCCCTGAAAGAAAAATGAAGCATCTTTAACTTCACAATGGGCTAGGCCCTGGCCATACTGGCAGGGGGAGGGCACTTATTGGTGGTTTGTTCTGGCAACCTGTATTGCTGTTGTGGATTATGGGTACAATGATTTACCCTTCTCAGGGAGGGAACTACACAGAAGAGTCACAGGTACACTTCTAGGCAAAACCCTTGAGAGGGATAGAATGTGTGATCAGAGTACCCAAGATGCCCAAGTTCAGTCTTGTCATCTAGACTTTCCACCTGCTAATGAGTAGACTGCACTGTGCAATGAATATGTAAATAAGTAAGTCTGTGTTATATAATTTTTTGGCGATTGACCAGATATACACAAGGAAGTGGGATTTTTTAGTGTTGTTTTGCATGCCACTGAGATAATAAAGGAGTGTCAGGAATTTTCACGGCTCTGCATTTTTTCTTCAAGCTGTCTGAATCTCAAGTGAACTTTCCCAGCCTAGACTGGTGGCAGAAAAGACAACCACTTACTATTATTTAATATAATATGTCCAGAATATTGTTTGAGACATATTTAGACATAACTGTACTAAAGAAATATCCATTGCTTACATTAATTCAACTTTAATTAGGTACCTGTGATTTTGTTGACTACATATTGGTACTCCCCAGTTGATGATTATGCTCTGTCTCAGTAGTTTTACTGCCTTAGTCTGAGTCTGCTTAGCAAAAACAATGAAAACCAACTATGTTTGAAATTTCTAGTCCTCCTTTCTTAGTTAACTTTTCTTGGTTTGGGGACAAAATATCAAGTACCCACAAGTTAAAGAAAGAAAAGCTTATTTTGGCTCATAGTTTGAGCTAAAATAAGGTCTGAGTCAATAGTTGACTGGCTCCAAGGCAGGGTGGTGTGACAGAGGGGCACTACAGAACAGAAACAGTTCATGGCAGTGTAGGCTGAAGACACAAATAACCATCTCATCTCCAGATTATAAACCAGATTACCCTGGGTAAACCTTCCCATTATTCACAACCAACCCCGCTAAACTAGTTTTGTTATCACATGTCCTTAATCCCAGTATCACACACCCTGATCCAATACCACATTCCCATAGTCCAGTCACCTCCAAAAAGCCCCAATAAGCACATTAGGCTTCTGGGGAAACAACTAGATATAAACCATAACATTCCACCTCTGGCCACTAAAATGCTCACCTCTAAGAGGTGCCATAGTCCTATTTCAGCACTTCTCAAAAGTTCAAGTGCAAAGTCTCCTTTGAGACTTTAGGCAACCTCCCTCTGCAAGTCCCTTTATAAGGGAAAAGAAAGTTAAACACTTCCAACACACATGGCATAAGATAAATATTCTTAGTTCAAAAGGTTGAAAGAGTGGGAGAGAAAGAAATGGGAACAAAGCAAGTTCAAAATCCAGCAGGGCAAACATTAAGTCCTGTAGTTACATGTCCAGTATTCAAGTCAGTCTGTGGCGAGATGCAAACTTCAAAGGGCTTAGGTGGTTCCACTGCAATGGCACTGCTGGTGATTGTGACTCCTATGGCTCCTTTCCTGGGCTTTTTTTGCTTACTCCTTTGCAGCTTTCCTCAATCAATCCACATCCCTGGCTTCTCCAACTTTCTGGGTCTCCATGTCACTTTTCACCTCATACTCACAGACTCACACACTGCTCTCTCAAAGCATTCTCCTTGGCCTCCCAGGCCTCCTTCTGAAATGAAAGAGGAAGCCTTTATGATTCCACAGCTCTTGCAATCTGAAAGCACTTAAAATCAGTACCACATAAATAACTCCAAGGTATGCCACCAGCTAGAGCAGTAGGTATGTTTCTTCCTTTCTTGGCTGCAGGGGTCAAGTTCCTGAATTGCTGGACACTATAAGCCAAATCTCAAGAACAAATTACCTGGGCTGCTGCCACTCTGGAGCAATTTGCTCTGGGGATGTCTTCTCAAGTAAAGTCTTTCACCTTTGCAACTTTAAGGCTGAAAGGCTGGAGTCCTGCCAGTTCCTGTGATATCCTCAGGTCATCTTTTCTATTGTCTGGTCCTGTCCCAGCAACTAAGTTCTCTGCTACATCTCTGCAGTCTCAAAATTTATTAGAACTTATTTTCTGGCCAATTTCAAAATGTTTTAAATCATTCTGTCAGGATTTTTGTTTTTGATTCTCAATATTGACCTAGCCATAAAGCCCCAACAGCCACTCTACCTCCTCAGCATTATACTGCCTTGAAATTTCTTCCACTAGATTCATTAGTTCACTATACTTAATAGCAATTTCAGGAAGTCTCTGGACAAGAGAAAAATGCAGACAAATTTTCTGCCAAACTGTAACACATCATCTGAAGATCAACAGCCAGCCAAAAACTCCTGACCCTAGTCTTTACCAGCAGTGCTTTTATTAGCATTCCAATCTCCTAAGCTCTGACCAGAAGCTCCCTTCAGGTTTGGTTTATAGCTTTCTAGAGCTGCTTCTTCAGCTGGCATCTCCAAACTTTCCTAAATCCTTTCCACAAGCCAGTTTCAAAGGCTTCTGAACCACATGACCAAGTAGCATCACAGCAACAACCCCACTTCTCTGATGCCAAAATCTATCTTAGTTACTCTTCTCACTGTTAGGACAAAATGCTCAATACTCACAAGTAGGAAAGGTTATTTTGGCTCACAGTTTGTAGAGGTTCAATCCATAGTCAGCTAGCTCCAAGGCAAGATGACATGGCAGAAAGCATTGTAGAGGAGAAAGAATATATGGCAGGCAGGCAGAAAGCAGCAAGTTTTCCTCTCCCTTTTATACTATCCACAGTATAAACCATTAGGAAGGCCCACTCTGGACACCATCAATACTCAGAATGGGCCTTGCTAATATCTATACTCAGCTCTGTGCTAAACCAATTTATCATAGTTATCATACATCCTTAATCCAAGTATCATATACTCTAATCCAGCATCACACACCTATAATCCAGTCACCTCCCAAGTCCCTACATCTGAGTGCATAAGGGGATGTCTAGATACAAGCTATAATACCTCCTTTCCAGCACAGGCTACAAAGCAATGTACTTTCCTTTTTATTATCTTTTCAGAAGGTCCACTGAGTTTTCAGAGTGAACAGGATGGACTTGAGATTAAAAACTTCCATTTATGGTTTGTTGCCGCTGATTTTCTATAAGACTTATTAAAAGTATTTTGTAACCTCCTATTAAGTTTATATTTATATGAAGTGAGCCAGATAGGATTTTTCTGTGGACTTTTTCACTTCAAACATTTTGTAGATATGAGATGCATTTGCTCCATTTTATAGGATGTAGAGAGAAAATATAGTTCCTATATGTAAATTTACCTCAAAAAAGTCAAACAAGTTTGTGTTGTTTGCCAGGGTACTGAATCATTTCATCACATCACAAAGAAACTGTGAAGGGTATAACTAGTCTACTGGAGATAAAAATCTAAATATCAATAACTTGAATAATTAATACTCAGCAAACTATAGTATTTTTACAAGTGTTAGGTGCAACAAGAAACTGTATCAACACTTCTTAAAGTGATAATAAAATCTTTATTTAGAACTATTGCATTAGGAGAGAGAGATCGAACTCAACTCCACTGAACTAAAAAGAAGAATTTTTAAGTGCTGAATGGGCTAGTGGAAAAATACTAGGACAGAAGCAGATTAGTCAAATTGTTTAGGTCATCTGTTTGCTAATTAGCACTTATCTAAGTCAGACTTCTGCCCTGTCACAGCAAATGAGAGATAGGAAAGCTAAGTCCCTTGGTGATTACACTTCAAAGGTATGGCTCCCAAGTTCTTGAGAAAGACATTTCTGTGTTACAAAACTGCTGAGAAGGGAGAAGAGTGCACTCCCAAAAGACACAGCAAGAAATTATAAGTGCAAAATTTCCCGATGTTAATGCTCTATGTTCTAAGAAAAGGGAGGGGGAGAGAAATGAGAGTTCTGCAATTTACCAACAACTTACACTATTTATACCAATAAAACACTTGTAAAATATATCTTATACTTAGTAGAAAACTAATATATTTTTTCAAAATCTGATATTTAAATATTTCCTGATGATTATTCAAAGAATTATAAGTAGACAATGAGAAACCCAAACATTGTCAACTGAACCATTTATATGGTATGACATCTTCTTTTAACTTATTCTTGGGTAAGAGAATCAAAATGAAATTTTTATTATCTAGAAAGTAAGAAAAGAACAGTTTAAATAACTGCAGGGATACCAATCACTTACCAATAATAGAAAATAAACAAGTATTCCAAAAATTGAAAATGAAGAGCAAAATGTATCAAAAAAATTAAAATAAAAGCTGGATACAGTGGTACATGCCTACAATTACAGTGTCCTGAAAGGTAGAGGCAGGAGGATAAGAAGTTGAAATTTGGGTACAGCCACTTAGCAACTTAGTGAGAACATGTCTTACAATAAAAAATTAGAAAGTACTGGGGATATAGCTCAGTGAGAAGGCCCTGGGTTCAATTCCTATTACTGCTAAAACAAACCAAAGGAAAGTAATGAGCCATAGCTGAAAGCAAAGGAAATTAAAAATTAAACCAAGTAAAACCTCTTATTAAATGTGCAGATAGACAGTAAAATTCTACCAAGAGTGAAAGACATGATATAATAAATGAGTTTAAATATTATAATAAAGTGATACTTGTAATTCTATAATGATATTATATTTCAGTGCTTACTATGTGTTTACTATACCAAGTTTTTATCATGTTCTTTAATGACCACCAAGGTAAGTAGTTTGACATAGATATTTATCCATATTGCATATCAGAAAACTAAAGTTACATAATAAATTTGCAAAAATAATTTCTTATTGCTACATATTTTTCAATGTTGACTGATAAGGGATAAAAAGATGAATAGACTAAAAACTATAGAAGAAATTGTTAAGGCAATTAAAAAATTAAAATGATATGTTTTCCAAGTAGGAGGCACTGACAATTTTACAAAGAACTGTCTACTTGTTAAAGAAAAGATACTTTCTTCATTGTTTAAGTTATGGAAGATAGAAAATATCTGCCTTCACTTTATGAAGCTAATAAACTCAATACTATAATGAATTAGTCTAGCACAAAAAGGACTAGAAGAGTCCCAAAAATAATATTTTTAAGAAGAGGACTTACACTTCTCAGTTTCAAAACTCTCAGTAAAGTTCTTGTAATAAAGTCCAGCTCAATTTTTGATGTCTGACTGCTGGTGCATTTTTGCCCTCCTCTCCTCCCTTTTGTTCCATACTCACCAATGGAGGAGAAGCCTGAAGCCCAAGGGAAAACATGAATCAGCAAGACTCTACTACTCCCCAGTCATAATTACAACAGTGGCCATAGGTGAATCTCCTTTCCTTGCTTCTCAAGCCACTTATAAACCTGCTTTAGGAAGCTTTCCCTGCTTGCTGCAGGAAGCCTCCTTATCTGAGTAGTAAGCCTTTTTTGGTGTATGTGTGTGGTTTCTTCCCTCTTGACATCTGAACTAAATCTACTTTTAAAAATTTTATTTTAAAGAGGGTAAAACAAAACAGAACAAAGCAGATCAGAAGAAAACAATGTAAGTGACACAGGATTTCAAAGCAAGACAACAGGAGATCAACAGTGGCTACCATAATGTCTCATTTTCTTCTAAATAGTTGTCTGTGTCTTCACACACAATGAGTTCATACAAAACAAAATAATATAAAACTGATCAAAACAGAATAATGAAGGTATTACAGACCTTCAAAACCTGACAATAGAAAATCAGCAATGGGTACTTCAAAATAGCTGTCCATACCTTCATATGTTGAAATTAAATAATACAAAACAGACTAAAACCACTCTAAACAAAGAATAATAGCATTATTGTATTCCACAGAATAATGATAGGAAATCAGAAATGGATACCATAATATCTCTTTTTCTTCAAAATAGCTGTTCAGATCATCAAGCATAATACAATCAATTCTCGTGAACTGTTTAGGAGAAGTTCTAGGCATGTATATGCCTCTACATGTACATCTATCTTTCTGTGTTAGAAAGAACAACAAAGCAAAACAAAATACATTTAAATCTACTTTTGAAGTGCAGTTATAAAACTTCAAATCAAGACAATGAGGGATGTCACAGGACACACATAGATTAATGAAACGCATTGATGTTCAATTGACTTTTGACTAAAGTGCCAAAGAAATTCAATGATGAAATTATGGCAATTTTTAAAATAATACAGAGTGGGGCCTGAATTCAGTCCTGGAAGCTGAATGTGCGGGAGTTGAATCACAGCACACAGGGAAGGTTGGGAACATCGTTCCCAGGCAATAAAACCACACCCAGCATCCCAAATCACAGGAGGACATAGGAGAGGTCCCCACGGACCTAACTGGGCCACGCACAATGATCTCCAAGCAGCTAACAGGGGCCTGAATTCAGTACCAAGAGCCAAATATGCACGTATTGATTCCCAGCACACAGGGGAAGCTTTGAAAGGACACTTCTATGAAGAAAGACCACATCCAGGAACCCAAATCACCAAAGGATGCACGGGATGTCCCCACAGGCCTAACTGGGTCATGCCGAGACCTCCAAGCAGCTAGCAGTTGCCTGCAGTCTGCACCGGGAATCAAAGTGGGCCAGGTGATTCCCAGCACACAAGCGAAGCTTTGGAGCATTGCTAGAAACCTGGAAATACAGGAAAATGACAAAACAAAAGAGCAAAATACAATCTCAAACCTCCAGCCCAACCCAAGCAAGCCTAGGAGACAAGGACACAGAAGAAAATGTAAGCCATATGTGTGAAATTCCTGAAATGATAACAAATGAAATAAAGAAACAACTCAGGGAAGCTATAAAAGAACTCAAATCAAAAATAATCTCTCAGGTAAAAGAAGAAATGATAAATGTAATATGGAAGAAATGCTGAACACATCTAGAGAAGACATAGTTAAAAAATTAGAGGAACAGTGCAAAAAGATGGGAACCCTGAATGAAAAATATAAGAAACAAACAGAATGCATGAAACAGATTCAAAGAGATATGCAGGACATTAAAAATTCCATCAAAAGTTGGCAAAACTGCCTCAATGAAAGTGAAGATAGAATTTCAGACCTCAAAGACAAGATTGCAGCTAGTGAACAGGAAAGGAAAGATCTTTTAAAAATAACAAGGAATCAGGAAATAACAATTTAACAGCTGAAAGTTGATGCAAAGAAAAACATCATAAGATTGATAGTTATAAGTGAAAAAGAAGGTGACAACACAAATGAGATCAAGAAGCTATTTGCAAAAGTAATAGCTGAAAATTTCCCAGACATGAGAATGGAAACTGACACACAGATCAGTGAAGCATATAGAACTCAAAATAACCATAACCAAAATAAAACTACACCCAGACATGTAATAATCAACATTGCAGAAATCCAACATAAGAACAGAATATGAAAAACTGCTAAAGAGAAGATGACCTAAAAAGAAAGCCAGTCAGAATCACAAAAGACTTTTCAACACAAACAATGAAGTCAAGACTAGCATGGAGGAAAACAACTTCCAATCCAGACTGATGTACCCTACAAAACTGTCCTTCAAAATGGATGGAGAAATAAGATACTTCCACAACAAAGAACAGCTAAAGAATTTCATGACCACCAAACCAACCCTGCAAAGAATATTGAAAGACATTCTAGATAGACATAGAAAAAAACCACTAAGCAAGACAACAATTAAACAGAATGGAAAGGTAAAGAATCAACACCATAAAGATAACATGTCAAATGTAAACCAATATATATCAGTTATAACCATTAATGTAAATGGCCTCAATTCACCAATTAAAAGAAACAGACTGGCAGAATGGATCAAGAAACAACATCCAACTATATGCTGTATAGAGGAAACCCATCTAACCCAAAAGGAAACTCATAGACTGAAAGTCAAAGGATAGAAAACAATACTCCATGCAACAGGATCCCCCCAAAAAGCAGGGGTAGCTATTCTATTTGCAGACAATGTGAACTTCAAAGCAAGAATAATTCAAAGAGATAAAGAAGGTCACTACATACTAGTTAGGGAAAACTTCAAGAGGAAGAGATAACAATCTTAAATATATATGCACCAAATTTGGGAGCACCGAGCTATACAAAACAAATATTAACAGAAATGAAAAATCAAATAAGCAATAACACAATTATAACAGGAGACCTTAGCATGCCATTGACACAAAGGGATAGACAAACTAGACAGAAAATCAGCAAAGAAATAACAGAACTGAATTTGTGAACAAATGGACTTGGAAGATGTATGCAGAGTATTCCACACAACATCAGAATATACATTCTTCTCACCAGCACAATGAATGTTCTATAAAATAGACCATATGCTAGCCACAAAGCAAGCTTAGGTAAATGCAAAAGAACTGAAATTTTCCCATGTTATTGGATCATAGTGCCATGAAACTAGAAATTAATAACAAAAGAGACAGCAGAAACTCAACAAACACAAGAAAATTGAATAATACACTCCTGGGCAATCAGTGGGTCACAAAGGAAATTAAAGAAGAAATTATACAGTATCTACAAGCAAGCAAAAATACAAATATATCTTACCAGAACCTGTGGAATGCAATGAAAGCAGTCCTCAGAGGAAAATTTATTGCAGTGAACTCCCACATCAGGAAAATAGAATGAACACAAATAAACAACCTGATGCTACATCTCCAACATCTAGAAAAAGAAGAGCAAGTCAAGTCCAAAGCCAAAAGAAGGGAGGAAATTATAAAGTTCAGAGCAGAAATCAATGTAGTAGGGACTAAGAAAACAATACAAAGAATCAATGAATCAAAGAGTTGATTCTTTGAAAGAATAAATAAAATTGATGAGCCCCTAGCCAACCTTATTTTAAAAATGAATGAAAAAACTCAAATTCACACAATAAAGAATGAAAAGGGAAAAATCAATACAGATCCTGTGGAAATACAGAAGATCTCTACTCTCATAGGCTTGATAAAACAGAAGAAATGGACAGATTCCTAGAAACATATGAATTACCAAAGCTGGATCAAGAAGATGTAAAAATGCTGAATGACCCAATTTCAATTAATGAAATTCAAAATGTAATTAAATCCTTACCAATAAAGAAAAGTCCAGGTCCAGAGAGATTCACTGAGGAATTCTACAAGAAATTCAAAGAAGATTTAATGCTAACACTCCTAAACTCTTCAATGAATTTGAAGCAATTTTTCCTAACTCATTCCTGGAAGCAAATATTACTCTAGGACCAAAACCTGAGGAAGACCCATTTAAAAAGAGAACTACAAGCCAATCTCCCTAATGAACATAGATGCAAAAATGCTCAATAAAATATTGGCAAACAGGATGCAGCAAATCATCAAGATTATACACCATCACAAAGTGGGATTCATCCCAGAAATGCAGGGAGATTCAACATATGCAAATCAATAAATGTAATCCACCATATCAATAAAGCCAAAAATAAGAACTACAAGATCATTTTTTTACTTAAAGAAAAAATGAAACAGAAAGAGGGTAGGAATAATACATAATTTCAAAAAAAGTAAGAAATCACTAGTTGATAATTACATATTTTCCTCTTAGAAGTAGTTGTTCAACTTACAAAAGTAAAGCATACAAAGCGGACATTTAAACAGTGAGACTGCAATCAGTTCTGTTCATCTATCCAACAAAAAATTAGTAATATGGTTATCAATCCTACATGCTTAAACATACATGCAGTTCTATCCTTTAGAATACTTTCTTTTCCTATTTTTTATAATAACTATAATCAATTCTTATAAATCGTTTAGAAGTTCTACACAAGTATCTCTACATGGATACCTATCTTCTCTGTATTAGAGGGAAAAACAAATCAAAACAAGTCAACTATACAAATTCCTAGAAAAACATGAAATGACAAGGACATATAAAACCACAATACTAGGTGATCTACAGTAGTTACTATGATGTCTCGTTATTTTCAATAAAATTGTCTATATCATCAGGCATAGTATACTCAAACTTAGCAGTACATAGCACTATTAATAAAAACCAAACATTGGAGACATTATAGGACTTCAAAGGCAGTTAATAATCAAACCAGAATGGGTATCCTATTGAATCCTGCCATTCCCAGAGTAGTTGCCCCTACTCCCAGACTTGACACCCTCAAGCATACCAGATTCGAATAAAATCAGTCAAGATGAAACAGCTATATAGCCAATCTTCTCTGCCTCATCTATGCTATGCTATTTTTCTGTCATTGTTGTTTACTTTTCTCCTTCATTCCACTGTCTGCCCCTTTCTTTGAGGCCTTTCTGCCATTGTTCCTGGAGCCCTGGTGGTTTTCTTCTCTCTCTCTAGAATGTCCTTCAGTATTCTTTACAGGGTTGGATTGGTGGTCACGAACTCCCTCAGTTCCTCTTTGTCGTGGAAATATCTTGTCTCTCCATTAATTTTGAGAGACAGTTTTGCAGAGTACATCAATCTGGGTTGGAGATTATTTTCTTTCAGGGCTTGGAGTAGTAACTCCAAGCTCTTCTTGATTTGATAGTTTGTATTGAGAAGTCTGCTGTGATTTGATGAGTTTTCCTTTATAGGTAATCTGTTTCTTTTCCCTGACTGCTCTTAATATTCTGTTCTTGTGATGGATTTCTGGGATTCTGATTATTATACATCTGGATGTAGATCTGTTTTGGTTGTAGCTGGCTGGCATTTTGTATGCCTCATATATCTGAACATCACTTCCTATGCTTGGGATGTTTTCCTTAATTATTTCTGTGAATAGACTTTTTATTTCATTTGGGTTTGTCCCTGCTTCTTCATTCACATTTTTTATTCTTAAGTTATAAATCCTCTTGTCATCTTCTAGCCTTTGTATCATTACTTCCTGGTTTCTTGTTATTTTTAAGAGATCTTTCCATTCATGATCATACATTGCAAATCTATCTTCAAGTTATGAAAGTCTGTCTTTACTTTCTGTCAAGAAGTTTTGCCAGCTTTCAATGGAGTTTTTAATTTCCTGATATTCTCTTTGGATCTGTTTCATGTATTGTAGATTTTGTTTATATTCTTTACCAAAGGCTTCTCTCCTTTCTCTGGGTTCCTCCATTCTTCCATTTGTGTCTTCTTGAGGAGTACCCAGCCTTTCTTTTGTTAATCTTCTTATATCTTGCTTCACCTGAGTTAGAATTTCAGGTTTAAATTCATCGATGAGGTCATGGAAGTATTTCTTTATATCTGATGAGGCCATGTCTAATATTGCATGTTTCCTGCCCTCAGTCTCCTCTGTATTTACCTCTCCTGCACTTACTTTCCCTGGGTCAGAAGTTGGAAGCTTTTTGTTGTTTCTTTGTCTTGTCATGTTTCTGGTTTCTTTCAGACAGGTGAATGGTGGAGGTCTCAGAACCTTTTCATATTGCTTACAGTTTTTCTGAAGCATACTGGCTAGGAGATTGCTGCTCTCTCCAGTTTGCTGTTGATCCATTGTGCACACAGGGGCAATGTGGGTCAGCCCCTCCCCTCTAAGCCAGTCAACCAGTGAATGTCTTCAGTATGTTAATGTGTGCTGTGCAGATGTCACAGGTTCGGGACAACCTCATCCCTAGCTATTGGGTCCAACCAGGGGCATGGCTCAGCCTAAGCAGATCCCACCAATCCACTTTGGGCCAGGAGCCACTGACTGATGCTGCTTCAGTTGTCAATTCAAGCCTGTCTTGCCCCACTCCAATATGTCACCCCACTCTGGGAAACCCAGTTCTCAGCACTCACCAAAGTACATGCAGCTCAGTTCACTGGTTCCACTCCCTGTTGCAGTGCCTCCTCCTGCCAAGGGTCTAGGGCTCACCAACCCCTGCTCTTGGCAGGGCCATGACCTCAGCTCAATTATGAATCACCAGACTCTAAGACACACCCAGTACAGCTACCGGAGAGTGCCCAGCTCCAGCCCTCAATCCACACTTCTTCTTTTAATTTTTTTTTTATTTTTCTCTTTCCTCAGTTTCTTCCTGGGTGATGAGAATTCCTCTCCTTTCATCTGGTCTTCTCCATAGTGTTAAATTCTAGCACCTGAGTTGTTTTTCTCAGAGAGGCTCTCTATCATGCTACCTATCAATTGGGCATCTTTTTCTCCCCCCCAACATGATCATTTTTATAAATGTATAAACAGCTTTTGATAAGATCCAACACTTATTTGTGATAAGAGCCCTTGAGAAAATTAGAATAGATGATCTTTACTTCAATATGATAAAAGCCATCTATGACAAACCAATAGCCAGCATCATATTAAATGGCCAAAATCTCAAAGCCTTTACCCTAAATTCAGGAACAAGCAAGGATGTCCATTATCACCACTCCTATTCAATATAGTGCTAGAAATACTAGCCAGAGCAATTAGGCAAGAGTGAGAAATAAAAAGAGTAAGGATAGGAAAACAAGAAGTTAAATTATCATTATTTGCAGATGATATGATACTCTACATAGAAGACTCCCAAAACTCCATTGAAAGACTTCTAGATGTAATAATGAAATTCAGTAATGTAGCTGGATACAAAGCAAACACTCAAAAATCAATAGCATTCCTATACACTAACAAAATCACTGAGAGAGAAATGAGAAGTCACACCTTTCACAAGAGCATCCAAAAAATGAAATATATAGGAATTAATCTAACAAAAGAAGTAAAAGATTTATTCAGGGAAAATTATAATAACCTGAAAAAGAAATTGAAGAGGACCTCAAAAAATGGAAAGACATTCCTTGTTCATGGATAGGAAGAATAAACATTGTGAAAATGGCCATTCTTCCAAAATTGTTATACAGATTTAATGCCATCCCAATCAAAATACCACTAACATCTCACAGATGTAGAGAAATAACTCCTAAAATTCATCTGGAACCAGAATAGGCCTAGAATAGCAAAGGCAATTCTAAGCAACAAAGGCAAGGCAGGAGGCATCACAATCCCTGACTTGGAGTTATACTACAAAGCTACTGTAAGAAAATCAGCATGGCACTGGAATAAAAACAGACCTAAAGATCAATGGAATAGATTATAAGATACAACTGCAACTACAAACATGCTCAGCCAACTTGTCTTTGAATAAGGGTCCAAACACATCCACTGGAAGTAAGATAGTCTCTTTAATAAATGGTGCTGGGAAAGTTGGCTCTCCATATACTGAAAATTAGACCCATGTCTATCATCATGTTCTAAACTAAAGTCTAAATGGATGAAATATATAATGATTAAAACAGAAACACTAAATCTGTTTGAAGACAAAGAATATAGAAATCTTGAAGAAATAAGGATAGGTAGAAAATTCATGAACAAGAATCAAACTGTACAGGAAATACTTCCCAGAATCAATAACTGTGGTCACATTCTATTAAAGAGTTTTTGCATGTCAAAAGAAATATACAGCATAGTCAAAAGAAAACCCATAAATTTTGAAAAAATCTTAGTGAACTGTCCCTCAGACAAAGGGCTTCTGTCTAGAACATATAAAGAATTTAAAAAATCTGATTCCCAAAATTCAAAGACTCTTTCCAAAAATGGGCATCTGAGATGAATACACAGTTCTCAGATGAAGAAATACAACAGGCATATAAATATATGAAAAAATGTTCAGCACCATTGGTCATTAGAGAAATGCAAGTTAAAACAATGCCAAGATTTCATATCACTCCAGGAAGAATGGCCAGGATAAAATATATATATATATATATATATATATATATACCAACAACAAATGTTGGAAAGGCTGCAGGGAAAAAGGAACTCTCTTGCACTGTTGGTGGGTGTTCAGACTTGTGCAACCACTGTGGAGGTCAGTCTGGAGATTCTTCAAAAAGTTGTGATTGGAAGTCCCATTTGACCTAACTATTCCACTTCTGGGAATATTTCCAGAAAAACTGAAAACATCATACCACAATGATATATATGCACCCTTGTTTATAGCAGCACAATTTGTAATAGCCAGATCTTGGAAACAACCTAAATGCCCATCAACTGAGGAATGGATAAAAAATATGTGGTATTTTTATACAATGGAATACTACTCAGCTATAAAGAATGATCACATTGAGATATTTATAAGTAAATGGATGCAACTCAAGACCATACTCACAAATTAAATAAGTCAAACTCACATGTGTAAATACTGTGTAGTCTCCCTAGTGTAAGAAATGGTAAGAGTACATAAGATACAAAAAAAATCAATAAATACAGTGAAAGGATAACAATCTGCTTAAAGGGGGAAAATAATATCTCAGGGAAAATGAGGAAAAATAAAAAGGAAGGAAAAGAAAAAATATCTAAAATTATATAAACACACTTAGGATAGCTAAGATGATTGTGCTACAAATTCTTTAAGTTCTTGGAACAAAATAATTAATATTCATAGGACTGGAGCAATTGTGCATATTATTGTATGGTGATCTGAGGAACTCTTGAAGATCATTATGTAAAATAACAACTCTAGTTTTGCTCATACAACCTTGTTTTGAAGGCTTATATTGTCAGTGTTTTGGGCTCTTTGCTATTGTTATATATTTGTCTTTTTTGTTTTGTGTTTTTCTAGGAATTTGTTTTGTTTTTCCCTCTAATCCAGAAAGGATAGGTACACATGTAGAGACCCATTCATGCATAGAACATCTAAACAGTTTATGAGAATTGATTATATAATGCATGATGAAATGAACAGCTACTTTGAAGAAAAAGAGACACTGAGGCACCCAGTGCTGATTCCATAGTGTCATCCTGTGAAATTCAGCAATATTATTATTCTTTGTTCAGAGTGATTTATTGTTTTGTATTGTTTAATTTCAACATACGTGAAGGTATGGACAGCTATTTTGAAGAGAATGAGAGACATTATAGTAGCCATTGTTGACTTCCATATTGTCTGGTTTTAAAGACCTAAAATGCCTCCATCATCATGTCCTATTCAGTCTAATACTATTTTATTTTGTATGAACTTATTGTGTGTGAAGATATGGACAACTATTTAGAAGAAAACAAGAGATAGTATGACAGACAGTGAAGATCTTCTGTTGCCTTGCTTTGAAATCTGTCTCTTATGTTGTTTTCTTTTGATCTGTTTTGTTCTGTTTAATTTTACCCTCTTTAAAATAAAATTTAAAAAATAAAACAATGCAGAGACAATTGGTTGTACATAGGACTCTGGACCATGAAGAATCTCATTGACAGAGAAGATTGCCAATAAACTGGGGACCCCAGATTTCAAGTCTGTGTTCTAAATAGTAAGTAAGAGAATTCTGTCCCTTTTGGGGAGGGAATGAATGACTTCAGGGAGGCATATATATTACACAACGAGATTAGAATATAAACACTAAGTAGGCAGCTAACAATATCTAGTACAAAGACACAATGCCAGGACAATTTAAGAAAGATGGCAAAGACACACATACTAGATGATAAATACCAGTTACCTCAAAAAGGTGGGAATAAAACCTGGGGTGGGGAGGTTATTTAGTTTTCTTTACATATCTTTGGGCTTGTTTCAATTTTTATGTGATGTATATATGAAGTTGTATTTTTAAATAATTAATAAAGTTACTTAATGGCTTTAATAAAGAAGAAAGTTGCAACTTGTGGAGGATTAACTAATGTTGTAACACCCAGCTGAACTGAATCAGTGAAGCACGGGGTGTGGAAGGCCTACCTGAGGATTGCTTTCAACAGTACAAAAGGAGAACTGGAGGGGAAGATGGAGTGCTGTTGATTTTCCTTGAGAAGCTTGTCACACTGGTTTTCCTGATATGAACTCAGCTGCTTTCATCATCAGAGGAGCTTGGACCTCACTGTTGCTGAGGATAGTTGCTGTTCTTTTTGGGGAGCTCTGGTCCTTACCTTGAGCATCAATTCCTGGCTCCAGTACAGAACCCTCAGTCTGCTGGCAAAGATCCTTCATTATGCTAGTGCAGAATTTCTAGCTTCCACCACTGGCCTCTGGGCCTTTCCAGTGAATATTCTTATACAGACTTGCATGAGTCACTGTTGTGAGCACTAGGCCTCCAGCTGGACTTGTGGAGCACATTGCCATGGGATCCTGGCTCTCGGTTGGATTTTTTGAGTCTCTAGTGTGTGGATAGATCTCCAGCATTCTTTTGTATTGGACTCTTTGAGCAAATATTGTAAAATAATCCTATAAATTATATCTCTTGTATTAAATTGTTTCCCTTTCAAACCCTGACTACAACACAACTGAATGAAAAATGTATTTCAAATATTCATTCAGACTGTGAGTAACAAAAAGGAATGCAGGCATGCATATTTACACTTTCTCTGTATACAAGAGTGTATGCTTTAAAGGACAAAAATAAGATTACTGGCCAGGATGGCCCCCTTCAACAAAGATGGAATTGATCTGCTACCAGTTAAAACTAAAAACCTAAACTTTCATGAGAGATTTTCAAATATGTCTCAAAGAAACCAGGCACAGTGGCACACATCTATAATCCCAGCACTTCAGAGCCTGCAGGAGGAGGAACAGCAAAGGTATGAGGCCAGCCTGGGCTACGTAGTGAGTTAAAGACCAGCCTGAATTACACAGCAAGACCCTGCTTCAAAAAAAAAAAACCAAATAAACAAAAAATCAAATATATCTCAAGACATTCTTCTGTTTGATCTTAAATTTTGTGCTCTGTCTATGTTACACATTCTCTTTTTGGTAAAAGCATTAATCAGCCACAGATGCCATGCCTCTTTCTACTTAGTCCTAGTCCATTAATTTCAAATAAGATCAAATGTTAGTCCAGTAATTTCAAATAAGATCAAATGTTAGTAGGTGGACAGCCACTTTTCTCTGAAATTTCATTATGTAGTTCCAGTAACAGGAACAAGGATTTTATTCTTCAAATGAAAGTAAAATCCTAAAGGTGCACATCTCATAGATATCAGTTCCAGAAAACAGGTTTCTCTTCCCTGGGAACTGGACAGGTTGTATTTTCTTTTAGCTCTAGTTTTGAAGTTTATTTGAGGTTAACTATTAATACAGCAAGAAAAAAAAATGAGCAACTGAGCTTACTTTGAATTTTGGAAATCCATGTCCACATGGTGATATCCTGTGACAACTAGGTGGCTGATTATCTGCTAATGAAAGCATTTTTTAAAAGTGCTTTCTTCTCCTTTACAAATAATTCCCTCATAAAGCAATTCATTTGGTATTGCCAATGAAAATCATTTCAACATGCCAGGGAAGTGCTTCATCTCTGTAAAGCAAAAACACTTTCCATCTAAATGTGTTCTGTTCCAATCCCTGGCAGGAAATGACCAGGTTATCAGGACAAAAAGGTCAGAAAAGAAAGAAAATGTCTCCATGTAATCAGTAACCAATTATAGTTTATCAGCAGGAGAACAGATGTGAAATGAGTTTCTTTTGATTGCTATTTTTGTATATAACCCAATGAGACCAAACTCCTCAAAATGAATAAATAAAACTCCTGCTATGCCATTCCCCTGCAACAGTTTAGCTGTTTGGTGATATGATCATGAAAAGGTACATAAAAGTTTGAATTTTTTTTCATATGAGTTAAAAGTCTGTATTAATGTTGTGAATTAAAAGTTTAGGTTTTTATTCTGTTCTTCTGGCATTATTTCAGAATTTATGAAGCTTATTTCTCTAGATGGGTCATATTTTCAACAACAGATGAATTTATCAAGGAAGAAAATCTGAACCTATCTTTAAATTGTTCAAAGTAAGAACCAGGTCACAAGAACCTGCTTTCATTTAGGTGTATGTTGTCACTTAAGTAGAACTAGTTATCTTTTTTCAAAAACAATAGTGTTGATTTAGAGTTTATCTTCTCTAAAATTTGGATCTAGTCTAGTCAGATATCAGCAGATACATGTCATTTAATGAGGCAGTTTTTCTTAAAACCTAACCGTTGGTTAATAGTACACCTTATTAAAAGGCTTTTTGTGTCTTCTTGAATACAGAGGGAACTGTTACTTAGGAGTTTCAGCCTCCAATTATATCTTCTTGTACTGAGAAAGAGGCTTCCACACTATCACCTCAATACTACATGTTGGCAAATAACTGCAGTAGGTAGGAGACCATTCAGCCTCCAAGTTCAGTGTCTTAGTTACTTTTTACTCCTCACTGAGACAAAATACTTGACACCCAAAGTTAGGGAAGGAAATGTTTATTTCTTACAGGTTGGAGGTTTCAGTCCATACTGGGCTGGCTCCAAGCAGCAGGGTGGCATGTCAGGTAGCCATTCACAGCAGGCTGCAAACAGCAAAGCGTGAAACAGCAAGAAAGAGAGACATATCTTCCTACCATTATACTTTTGCTGGCTCCACCCCTGGGTAGATGTAGCACTCACACCACCAACCCATGCACTAGACAACGAGCCAATTACAAATGCTAGATTTGGTCAAGTCCATAATTCATGAGGCTTGGGGGCCACTGACATAAACCATAACAGTCAGGGTCTCCACACAAAGACTGTAGTGCAAGGTAATGTAAGTCCTGACCAGCTATGGCTAGGATACAAGTCAGTTACTGCTTTAATAGTTAAACAGTGTATACTTGTTTCACCATGTATAAAATATATGATTAGCACATGCTCATATGGATATTGATATTTAAGGTAAATTTTAAGTAAAATTAGTAAATCAATTTAAAGAGAAATAATAATTCAGGTATCCTTCAGGTATAGCATAAATATAAAGTGGCACTCAAATGGCTGATGTAGGGAAATCATGAGTAAAGATAATTGCACTCCACACTGAGGTTACCAGACACCTCTGGTCTTACACAGTCTCCAATAACATTGATGCATTTCTTCTAATATCTCAGGAAATTTGTTTATTATCTTGCTACTGATACCAACCCTAAGCAAATAGACTGTTTTCCAGATCTGAGTCTGCAGCACACTTACTTTTCGACTTTTGACATTTATTTCTTCTGAAAACCAGTGACTTTATTGGGAAAATAAAAGTAACTGACACCTACTTTATGGGCAATGTTATAAGAAGTCAATGAAGCAGCATATGGTAAGGTTAGAGATCCTGTGTCAGGAGAAGAGGATCTGTTGTGCGCTCCTTTATTCCAAATGCTAAAGATAACATCCTCACTCTCAGTCTACTGCTTTTTACATTGTTCAGAGAACAATGGCTGAAATTACCTATAATCTTTCCTCACAAAAGTTTTCTTATCAACATGCACTGGGGCCCTTCCATTTCTGAAAATGTGAGGAAGATGTGTGCTATGGTTTAAATGTCTCCCAAAATTACTGTATTGGAATTGAAATGTAATCACCAAATTCATACATTAATGGTATTTGGAAGGCCAGCATCTGATGCACAACTAGAATTAGGTGAGGTCAATGAGAGCAATATTAGTGGCTTTAAAGGAAGAGGAAGACAGACCTATACTTGTTTGTCTCAAAACATGATACCCTCCACTGTATCATAATGAAGTGAGAAGGCCTTCAACAGATGCCAGCACTGTGCTCCCAGACTTCCCAGCCTCCAGAACCATGAACTAAATAAACCTCTACTTTTCTGTGAATTTAGCTGTAGCAATAGAAAATGGATTAAACTAATGAATATGTCTGTTAAGCAAAGCTGTTTAAAAACTGCTTTAAGGGGCCGGGGATTTAGCTTAGTGCCTTAAGCGCCTGCCTGGCAAGCACGAGGTCTTAAGTTTGATCCCCAGTACCACTCCCCCCAAAAAAGGATTTAAAAAAAACTACTTTAAAATTTTCAATACTATGGCCACATCTTAGATTAAATCATCAGGATCTCTAGAAGTAAAACCAAGTAAGCATTAAGAGTTTTTAAAACTTCCTTAGTGAACCAACTTGCATAGAAGCAAGGCTCAAGGAAGCAATAAAATGAGAACATAATCAGCTGATTCCTAAATACTAGTGAATACAATGAAAAACTAAGAAGAATCTGCATGATCCAATGAGAATGAAGTTAATGTCAATCTTAGAAAAGACTTTGGTCACCATATGATCTACAACATTGGCCACCTTCAGTTCAAATAATCCTTTATTCTGAGAGTTACCCAAAAACCTTCAGGCAAGACTCCAAAGGAGAAGATTCTATTGACTCTATGACATGGTGATGGATGACTTAGAGATCTGTAACAAATTTACCAAGTGGGAGAACATACTCATACATACTCTGTTTCTATTTTAAATTTTTCTCCATGGAAATCTTACAAGAGAGAAACATCATGACTTACCATAAAAGTTCAAAACCTCCTTCAAATTTTAATCCAGGTCACTATAGCTTTTATTTCACAATTTAAAAATAGTTAAGACAAGAAACTAAATATTTTTATTTTTCTTGTTTTACTGCTACAAACTTAGTTATATGTCTATGGTGGCCAATATATAAGTATAGATATCAAGAAATCTTGAAATTTCAAAAGATAATAAATATTATCAGACATCAGAGGAGTTTACCAGAGATTTTCTTTTGAAACAGAAGTTTTTAATAAATATTAACCAGTATTAACATGTACTCATGAATTATGACTTTTTTCTGGTCCTGGGTCTTGAATTTAGAATTTTATGTACACTTATCAAGCATTCTACCAGAGTTCTGCAGCCTTGAGCACATTGAAATGGATGAATTTCTTAAAATATCAATACCAAAATACTGTTAATTTTTAACTCATCCTTCACTATTTTTTAAAAATTTTTATTAAGACATATTTGCAGCATATAATTATATTCACTGTAGGAAATTTGTACATGTACATAGCACATCTAAATTCTTTTTCAATATGGTCTATGAATGGACTTCAGAAAATTGTAGGCAACTTTATATTATATACATTTGTAGATTTGGAAAATAATGTATCTTTATAATATGTAATTTCAGAAAATAATGAAGCCAGAGCTTTAATACCTAGACAAAAGATTCACAGACTTAAAACAACAAAAGACAGTAACCTTGAAACAAGCAGGTATTTTCCTTATGGAGAAGCAGTTTCTCTGGAGTGTGCAGTTTAAGAATCAAGAGAATGCTTTTTTAGCAAACTGTTAGGTTAACCAAATTGACTGAACAGCTCTTATTACCTACTTGTGTGAGTTCCATTTAATGTATTGCCAAATCTTTTTTCCTCAATGGCAAGTCATATTTGATGGATGATAACAGGTTACCAGTTGTTCTTACTGAATACCCCATGTACAGTTCCCTGCTGGAGTACTTGGATGAAAGCCATAAGTCACACACTTGGAAATTTCCTGAGCAATTTCAAGGGAGAAAATATTTGAAAGCCTTTTTCAGTCATTTTCCACAGAGCTAATTCTTCTCTCAAGCAAATGAGAAGAATACAGCTTGGGTATAAAGTGGGTCTCTCTGGTCCCATGATGCTCAAAGGTATCTAATGCAAATGCATATATGAGGAATGTGAGTGCCAGAAGGGACTAAAGTGGCCCCAGCTAGGGAGAAAGTGGAAATGCAAGACTTTTGAAAGAGAACAAAAAAAATTAATCCAGATTTAAAAGGAAAATATGAAAATTATTTTTACCAGCACCACACTTTTGTTTTATCCATGAAATTACCAAGAGAAATTTACAAACTAATTTTTATTCCCAGGCTACACAGATTCTTTCTATACTGGAAATGTGAGAGTTTGCAAGGTCAGACTTTCATTTTGCATTCTAATAGTAGCAGCCTCTATACAAATACATTTCCCCATCAACACTACTTTTTCATTTCTTTGCAAATTTCCTTTTTCTCATCCTCCTTTCTTTGACTAACTAAAAACAATAATTAAACACAATAATTATCTTACCACATGCATGTTTCTTCTATGTTAATTGCTTTTGTGCAATGAATATAAAAGTAATTTCTACATGAAATATTTGTCACTATTAAGGTAATATTTACTTCCATGTTTGCTTTGGCTCTTTTCTCAACACTACTTTTAAAAATTTTATTGATGTGAACTACAGAGAAAAAAAAATGCATGGGACTGTCTCACCAATATTGAGATTCAGAATAGGAAAATTCCATTAAATGGGAATAGAAAATTTCTAACTTTGTGACCTAGGATAACTATAAGTTTAATAAAAGTGGTTGAAAACAAACATAATTCTTAAATATTTACAATAACAAATGTACCAAAAAGGCATAAAGAATGATTTGTATCTATGGCATTACAGTGTTGCAAAGATTCTAGAAGGCAAAGATTAAATGACTTTACTGTTTGACAATCACAGAGACAATGTCTGAGATTTAGTTGAAAAGAATTAAGAGTGATCATTTTAAAATTGAATGAAAGTATCCACTCTAAAATTAGTTATGTTATAGGCCAAGTTAAAATGTATTTGGCAAATGAGAATAAGATCCATCAGTTATTTTTAACTCCCTTATTCACTATAGATCTTGATTGATAGATTGCCTCTGCCAGAAACAGACATATATAAACCCATTGTTTAAAGCAGTAATCTGGGATAGTGACTCTCAAAGTGTGATCTCTGATTAAAGAATGCACACATTCCCTTAGTAGAAATTCTCACATTAAAGTGCACATTCTCAGCACACACACCCCAAACACACACACTTACTGAATCAGAAATTTTGGAGTAGGGGCTTGATATTTCAACATGTTCTGCAATAAATTCTGATACTCCCTAAATCTGAGAACCAATAGTCTCTCAAGGTCTAAATCACTTTTCCATTTTTAGTTGATTTTCTTTTTGGCCTTAGCTTAACGTAGGAGATGGATGTATATGCACTGTATTTTATAAATGACTGAATACTGTTTCTTTCCCCACATTGCTCTTCTCATTAAAGAAAATTGCAGTTGAAACAATATTTCCTAATGATCTTTATTATTTCCTCTTCAAAAATTGATGAGAATCAGTCCTTTTTATTCCCATTAACAATGACCCAGTTCAGACCTTTATTATCTAAATTTTCAACCACATCAACCAGTATAAGTTCCTTACACTTTTTCTATTGCCCACCATCAGAATAATATATTTAAAAATAAATCTGGGTATTACCTGACTCTGTTCCTTCAAAAACTTCCTGTTCCCTGTACTCTTTACAGGAAAATCCAAGCAGATAAATCCTATTATCTAGCTCTGTGCTAATTTTCTAGGCTCAATTCTCGTCTCATCTCATCTCATCTCATCTCATCTCATCTCATCATCAGCTTTCCCATTTCTCAGGTACTGCCAAGTTTGCCATTTCCAAAGCTTTAAAATTCTGTTAAGTACCAAGTCCTGTGATTAATCTCCAAGGCCTTAACAATAACAGTAGTAACTTGTACATATTGATAGGCTAGTGTTTCCATAGCTCAAAATTCCCTCCTCTTTCCTTCCATTCAGCAACCAACACTATCCTGGTACACTAAACTAGGATAGAGATAAAGTCAACAGGAATCCTCTCCAATCATCAGCATATTTACTTAAGAAATTCAGAAAGAAGGCTCCTTCTCCTTTACTGATTTCCCATTAAAATACTTTGAGCCCTTGTGTTTTAATTTTTCTTTTGGAAAATATATCTAAATCAAAGACTATTTTCTCAACATATAAATAATAAATAATTCTGACCCATGTCTCAGCTCCACATAATGTCAGACTTAGAAAAGCATTTTAGATATCTTCATTTCCACAGTGGGAACAACCTTTCTAAGATCTTTCTTAAGTTGGCTGCAATTTGGACCAAATAACTCTAAAGAGCAGTTGACCGATAGTAAAAGTGGCAAAAGTGAGATTTTAATTCACAACTAAAAAGAAAGTGGCACAAAACTAAATGATTAGTGTTACTTTACCTACCATTCCATCTTGTATAAATATGGATGCTTTTCATATTCAATCACTCTATTTAAAAGCATACTACAAAGCCAAAGAAATATGTCCAATGTGATCTTACAATTTATGAGATTTCCTCACATGTGAGAAGCTTCTTTTTTGTTGCCATTATTTTTACAGGTTGTATCAAAAACTGCAAGAAAAGGGAAACCTTCTAATTCTGAAGGTATAATGCTGTGATCTTTGTGTACATGATACCAAGGGCAGTACCTTGATCAAAGAAAGACAAGTCCATCAAATAAAAGAAATAAAACAAGAACAAGATTTTTAAATACCTCAGGCTTTTACTTGTATGTCTCAAAACTCCTTTTCCTTTTCCTTTCTTCCTTATGTCTCATAAACAATTCTGCCTCTCCCTAATCCTTCTTTCTCAAATTAATTTATCAAGTTGTTAACCACACATGTATTCTTCTCCATTTTTTTCCCCTTATTTTGTATCAGCAAAGACTTAGAATGTTTTATCTGCTATCAGACTTTTTGAAGAATAAAGTAAAAGCAAAGAACAAATCAGGCCAAGGCAGAATCCTCCTTGGAGGTCAGAGGATTCATTTCATTAATTTTTCTCATAGGTGGATCTAAGATGTTATCCAAAATACAGCATCAACATCTAATTTGACCTTTTTCAGTTTAATTTTATCTGAGGTAGAGTTTTTTTGTGTGGGTTTTTTTTTTTTTTTTGGTCTTTTTGAAGCAGGGTTTCACTATGAAATTCAGGTTGACCTCAAACTTTGTAGCCCAAACTGGCCTTTTATTCATAGCAGTATTTCTACCTTAGCTTCCCAAGTGCTGGGATTACAGGGGTGTGCCATCAGGTTCATCCTTGAAATAGATTTTATGAAGTTACAAAGTGAAGCAAGATTTTGCTCACTGCTAGATGGATAATTATGTATAGGTTAAATTGTTTTTGAAAATAGGGAAAAATGCATTCCCAATTTAGACAATTAAAATGTGGCACAACTGGAAAATATTGAAGAGTAATAGACACTGCCCACTTTTTCCTCAATGACTTGCAATAATACTCTCAATAAATATTTGTTAATTAATCTCACAGATTATTTTTTCCTAATTCTCTAAAGAATGCAATATTCTAAACTTGTAAGACTTGATGAACTTGGAATTCTTTCCAAATTCTATTTGTCTCCTTATGGTTCCTGAATATTTAAAAGGAGATTTCCTCAGACATTAACAACTGCTGCTTAAGATTATGTGTTCCTGAAGCATCTTTACCATCAGAAGGGAAATGATTATGCACCAAACCCACTAGTAACAAATTAGCTGGAAGACGATGAGACACCATGGGAACATGATGTCTCATGTTCTATTGAAACACATTCTATTGTACCGGTTCTTCAAAACATTCATCAGTACACTTTCTCCTCTTTGCCCAGATGTACCTGCTTTCCTGACTCCACTCAGAAGCAAAACAATTTTCATTTATCCAAAACTGTGCATGTAGTATACAAAAGAAAAATCTTAAAGCTAAAATGGGTTCTAATAAAATCATATGAGCATCAGGAAATCCACTTCAATTGTTCAGAGTACTCTTAACTATTAATGACTATTATAGTCAATTTACTTTTAATATAGCAAAAAGGAGGTGCTGATACCCTATCTTGCTAAGGTTTCCTGGGTTCTTTCTCCATATTTTTGTATAATCTGTTTCATCACATCTTCTTTATATTGGTATATCAATTTGTTTCTAAAATAGAGTCAGATGAAATGTGAATGTTAAATTTTTGTGTGTGGAAGTTGAACCAATGTTACTATTTTTCCCTAAAGTCTTAGGGTTTGAAACCAGGGCCTATTCATTGAGTCACTAAATTACTCAGGGTGAGCTTGAACCTGTGTATTCCTGGCTTAGCCTCCCATGGTACTATAAGTATGTGCCAGCATGACTAAGTAATTGCTGCCTTTTTCAAAAGGAGAGTTTCCCTGCCTATGATGGATTCATTCAGGAGAGAGATACTAAGTAACTATGATGTGCCAGGTTCTGGGTTGGAATCTGGAATACATGATAAACAAATTTCCATATTTCTTAGTATTTATAGTGTAATGGAAGGACTAGGCCAATTATGGTGAAATTTTTAGAACATTCAATGATAAAAAATAAAACAGCTGACTGTGGCATGTGTGCCTTATGTTCATGACCACTGGGTTATGCTGTGGTGGAAAAAAAGTGGCCCATGGCTCAAATCTGGCCTACTACCTGGGTTCATAATGAAATTGTATCAGAACTCAACCATGCCTATTTCTTTATATTATCTCAGTTCAGCAGTGACAATGAAGAAAATATTGCCCAAATGTTTAAATTATCTACTCTCTGACCAAAGCAGAAAATGTTTACCAAACCTTGGTCTTGAAATAAATAAATAAATGACAAATCTACAATTGCAAGTGATGAAATGCACTACAAAGGAAAAAAATTGCTATGATTAAAGATGACAAAGGCTGCTCTGATACAGTGAGCCTGCTTAGAGGAGGACATTTAAACTGGGATGAAATGGTAAGAAAAGTCACCCATACAAGAAAAAAAGGAGAAAGTAGCAGAAAAATCAGGCAAAATAATATTGGAGAAAGTGTCACTGTTTCTAGGGATAGACTGCTCAGAAATCAGTATGAAAATGCTTCAAAAATTGAAAAATAGAAATTCTAGCTATTTGTTTCTATTCCCCTTCTAGTAATCTTCCTAAGAGAGTTAAGGATATCACATTGCAGTGATACATCAATACCAACATTTATAGCAGCACAGTTTATAATAGCTAAATCTTGGAATCAAACTGTATGTCCATCACAAATGAACAGATAAAGAAAATGTAGTATTTATACAAAATGGAGTACTACTCTGCCATAAAGAGTGATAAACTTAAGTCATTTGAAAAAAAATTAATGCCCCTTGAGACAATAATATTAAGTAAAATAAATCAGACACTGTTTTGGTTTTTGTTTCAATGTTCCCCCAAAGTCTTATGCAGTTATAGGGCTGGGCTTTTCAGAAGGAGCTGAATCTAGACTTTGTGACTAATTCATTGTCTAGTTCTGAGATTTGGGGTGTGAGTGGTATACCTACTCTAGGGAAGGTAGCTTGCATAAAAAATAAGAGAGAAAAAGAGGGTTTCTCTTCCCTTTTACTCTTGTTTTTGCTGTCTTCTGCCATCATGAACTGCTGCTCCTCTCATGCCATACTGCCTTGAACTCAGCTGATTATGGACTGAAGCCTCTACAAACTGTGAGCTGAATGACCTTTCCATCTTTAACTTTGGGTATCAGGTATTTCATCTCAGCAATGAGAGAAAAGTAAATAAGACAGAGTGTATGTTCCATTTTTTTTATATAAAGAGAAACAAAAGCATGTAAGGGGTAGAGATAATACAGAATTTCAAAAAAAAGATAAACAATAAGAAATCACTAGTTAATAAATTACACATTATCCTCTTAGAAAAGTTGTTCAAGTTACAAAATTAAAGCATACAAAGTAGATAACCAAACAGTGAGAGTGTAAACAGCTATGCATGCATGAATCTCTACATGTATTTCTATCCTTTCTGTAGCAGAGAGAAAAACAAAACTTGGCAAGACAAAACAAAAAAATTCCTATAAAAAAATGAAACCAAAAAGTCATATAAAACCACAGTACAAGGTGATCTACAATGATTACTGTGTTGTTTCTTATTATCTTCAATAGAATGTCTGTATCATCAGGCATAATTGAATATAACAGTATAATTGAGTAAAGCAGTAAATAACAATATTAGTAAAAATAGAACATTGTAGACAGTATAAAACTTCAAAGGCAGGTAATAATCAAACCAGACTAGATATTCTAGTGGATCTTGTCATCTTAAGTGCAGTTGCCTATACTCTCAGACTTGATACTATCAATCATAACAGCTTTGAATAAAATCTATCAGTACAAAACAGTGATCCAACAGACCAGATTCGATTATGATCAGTCATGGTAAAACAGTGTAGGTTTTACAGAGCTTTATATTAAGTTAGTAGGAAATTAAAGATGATTACTGTACTATATCCTGTTATTTTGGGGATTACTGTCTGTGCCCTCAAATCTAGTACAGGTAGAATGACTGGAACAGAATATAATACATCTGAGCAAAGTAGTGTGAGTAATGTGGGTTTTAAATCCTGGTGCACTATTAACAATGTAGTGTATCGAGGCCATCAATGTTAGAGATTCCAACCATTCGTCTCTGCCTCATTTCTGCTATGCTATTTTTCTGCCTTTGTTTGTCCAGTTTTCTCCATCATTCTACTGCCTGCACCCCTCATTGAGGCCTTTCTGCTACTGTTCCTAAAATCCGGGTATTTTTCTCTCTCTCTCTAGAATGTCCTTCAGTATTCTCTGTAGGGTTGGATTGGTGGTCACAAACTCCCCCAGTTTCTCTTTGTCATGGAAGCATCTTGTTTCTCATTAATTTCTAGTGACAGTTTTGCAGGGTACATCAAACTGGGCTGAAGGTTATTTTCTTTTAGGGCTTGGAATACTTTGCTCCAAGCTCTTCCTGATTTGATGGTCTATGCTGAGAAGTCAGCTGTGATTCTGATGAGCTTACAGTTATAGGTAATCTGTTTCTTTTCTCTGACAGCTTTTAATATTCTGTTTCTATAGTGAATTTCTGGTATCTTGATTATTATATGTCTGGGTGGGGATCTGTTTTGGTTGTAGGTGGCTGGAGTTCTGTATGTCTCAAACAACCGAATGTCATTTTCTTTTCCCATACTTGGGAAGTTTTCCTTAATTATTTCCCTGGATAGCCTTTGTAATTCGCCTGTATGTGTTCCTGGTTCTTTATTCACATTCCTTATTCTTAAGTTGTAGATTCTCTTGTCATCTTCTAGCCTTTGTATTGTTACTGCCTGTTTCCTTGTTATTTTTAAGAGATCTTTCCGTTCATGATCACACATTGCAAACTTGTCTTCAAGTTTTGATAGTCTATCCTTAGTTTCTTTTAAGGAGTTTTGCCAGCTTTCAATGGAGTTTTTAATTTTGTGGTAGTCTCTTTGAATCTGCTTCATGTATTGTATATTTTCTTTATATTATTTATCAAATGTTTCTCTCCTTTTTTTGTGTTCCTCCCTTCTTCTGTCTGTATCATCCTGAGAGATGCTTGTTGAGAGCATTTCTTTTATTATTCTACTCATATCTTGCTTTACTTGATTTATTTATTTTAATTTTCTTTAAAGAGGGGGGAAGCAAAACAGAAAAAAGGGTAGAAACAATACAGAATTTCAAAAAAAATTAAACAGTAACAAATCATTATTTGATATATTACATATTGTCTTCTTGGATATAGTTGTTCAAATTACAAAATTAAAGCATACAAAGTGGGCATTCAAACAGTGAGGCTGCAAACAGTTCTGTTCACCAATCCAACAAAAACTTAGTAACATGGTTATCAATCCTACACACTTAAGTATACATACAGTTACCTCTTTTAGAGCACTTTCTTTTCCTCCTATTGCTTTTTTAAAAATTGTTTTATTTAAAGAAAAAATTTTGAATTGGAAAGAGGGTAGAAACAATACAAAATCTCAAAAACAAAACAAAACAAAGAAAAAAACCCAAAAATAGTAACCAGTAAAAATTACTAGATGATAATTATATACTTTCCTCTTAGATGCAGTTGTTCAAGTTACAAAACTAAAGTCCACAAAGTGGACATCCAAACTGTGAGACTGCAGTCAGTATTGCTCATCCATCCAACTAAAACTTTAGCAACATGGCTATTAATCCCACACACTCAAACATACATGCAGTTATAGCCTTTAGAATACTCTCTTTTCCTTTTTTTTCCTTTACAATAACTATAATCCATTCTCATAAACTACTTAGAAGTTCTACACATGTATAAGTCTCTACACATATACCTAGCCTTTCCGTATTAGAGGGAGAAACAAATCAAAACAAGCCAGCAATACAAATTCCTAGAGAAACACAAAATGACAAGAACATACAAAAACACAACATTAGGTGGTCTACGGTAGTCACTATGATCTCTCTAGTTATTTTCAATAAAATTGTCTATATTGTCAAATATAATATAAACTTAGCATTGCTTTACATTATTGATAAAATCTAAACATTGTAGACATTATAGGACTTCAAAGAAAGTTAACAATCAAACCAGAATGGGTATCCTATTGAATCCTGTCATCTTCAGAGTAGTTGCCCCTACTCTTAGACTTGACACTTTCAAGTATACCAGATTAGAATAAAATCAGTCAAGATAAAACAGTGGTATAATCAATCTTCTCTGTTTTATCTCTGCCATGCTATTTTTCTGTTGTTATTTGTTTACTTTTCTCCATCATTCCACTGTCTTCCCCTTTCTTTGAGGCTTTTCTGTCATTATCCCTGGAACCCTGGTGATTTTCCTCTCTCTCTCTAGAATGTCCTTCAGTATTCTTTGCAGGGTTGGATTGGTGGTCACCAACTCCCCCAGTTCCTCTATGTCATGGAAATATCTTGTCTCTCCATTAATTTTGAGAGACAGTTTTTCAGGGTACATCATTCTGGGTTGGAGGTTATTTTCTTTCAGGGCTTGGAATATTTCACTCCAAGCTCTTCGTGATTTGATGGTTTGCACTGAGAAGTCTGCTGTAATTTTGATGTTTTCCTTTATAGGTAATCTGTTTCTTTTCTCTGACTGCTTTTAATATTCTGTTCTTGTGATGGGTTTCTGGGATCCTGACTATTATATGTCTGGGTTTAGATCTGTTTGGGTTGTAGCTGGCTGGAGTTCTATATGCCTCATTTATCTGAACTTCACTTCCGTTACCTATGTTTGGGAAGTTTTCCTTAATTATTTCTGTGAATAGACTTTTTATTTCATTTGTATTTGTTGCTGCATCTTCATTCACATATTTTATTCTTAGGTTATACATCCTCTTGTCATCTTCTAGCCTTTGTATTGTTGCTTCCTGGTTCCTTGTTATTTTTAAGAGATCCTTCCTTTCATGATCATACTTTGCAAATGTATCTTCAAGTTTTGAAGGTTTGTCTTTAGTTTCTGTTTAAAGGTTTTGCCAGGTTTCAATGGAGTTTTTAATTTCCTGATATTCTCTTTGGATCTGTTTCATATATTCTAGGTTTTGTTTGTATTCTTCATCAAAGGCTTCTCTCCTTTCTCTGGTTTCCTCTATTCTTTCATTTGTGTCTACTTGAGGATTACTCAGGACTTCTTTTATTAGTCTTCTTATATCTTGCTTCACCTGAGTTAGAATTTCAGATTTAAATTCGATGATGAGGTCACAGATATATTTCTTTATTTCTGATGAGGCTGTCTCTGACATTACAGGTTTGCTGCCCTCAACCTCCTCTGCATTTACCTCTGTTGAACTCACTTTCCCTGGTTCTGCAGTTGGGGACTTTTTGCTCTTTCTCTGTCTTGTCATGTTTTTGGCCCCCTTCAGACAGGTGGGTGGTGGAGGTCTCTGGGCCTTTTGCTGTTTTCTTACAGTTTTTCTGCAGCACACTTGCTAGGGAAGTACCACCCCTCAGTCTGCAGTGGATCTGCAAGTTGCACGCTGAAAGCTGGCTCCTCCCCCTATGCCAGTCAACTAAATGCTTCAACAGGTTTGGGTGTTCCCTGGGGATGTACTGGCCCAGGAAAGCCTTGTCCCTGGCTATTGGGTTTCAACCAGGGGAGTGGCCCAGCCCGAGCAGATCCCACCAATCTGCTTTGGACTAGGAGTCATAAGAAGATGCTGCCTAAGGCCCTGATTCAAGCCGGCCCTGCCCAACTCCAAAATGTCACCCAGCCAGTCCTCCCAGTTTGGGGATTCCAGTTCCTGTCACTCACCAAAGTTCGTGCAGCTCTACTGGCTGTTTCCACTCCCCATCTCAGTGCCTCCTCCAGCCGAGGGTCTGGAGCTCACCAACCCCCACTCTCAGCAGGGCCACGATCTCAGCTCAATTGTGAGTCACCTGACTTTAAGAGGAACCAGTACAGCAACTGGGGCTTGCCCAGCTCCAGCCCTCTGCCCGTGCTTCTTTTTCTTCTTTCTTTTTTCTTGTTTTTTTTTTCTTTTTCTTTTTCCTCAGTTTCTTCCTGGGTCATGAGAATTTCTCTACTTTTGTCTGGCTTTCTCCATGTTACCAGATTCCAGCATCTGAGTTGTTATTATTTTTTTTTCCTTAGAGAAGCTCTCTTATCGTGCCACCACTCAGTAGGCCATCTTGCAATCTCCGCTTTACATGATTTAATACTTCAGTTTTGAGCTCATCTACAAGGTCCTGAAGATATCTCTTAATGTCCATTGAAGCTATGTCTGATGTTGTGTGTTTGCTGCCCTCAGTCTCCCTTGTTTTTCCTTCTCCTGGATCAGTGCTCTCAGGGTTCTGGGCTGGGGACCTGCTCCTGCCTCTCTCTCCTGTCATGGCCCTGGCTTCCTCCACACAGGTTACAGTGCAGGTCCCAGCCCCCTTCCCTGTTGGCTACTTTTCCTCCAAAGTACGCTGGCAAGGGACCTCCATCCTCTCCTGACTGCTCTTGTCACTGAGGTGTAAGCAGTGGCTGCATATGCCTGCCGCTACCCACCAGACCAGCCAAACTTCAGGTGCCTTCACCTGTTAGTACATGCTAGGCACAGGGAATCAATTTGGGTCCCAGCCAGGGGTGCGGCCCAGTCCAAGCAAATCCCATGAATCTGCTCTGGGGAGGGAGCAACCAACTGAAGCCACTGTCACTCCCAATTCAGGCTCCTCCTGCCTAATTCCAACATGTCGCCAATTTGGTCACACCCTTCCTTTGGGGGGTTTCATTCCCAGCACTGACAATGGATTAATGAAGGTCCCTTCACCAGCTCCGCTTTCTGTTGGGCTCACCAACTCCTGACTTCAGCACTGCTGTGCCTCCTGTGAGTGGCAGTGGGAATGAGTTTGGGTGACTCTGCCTGCCTGCTTGAATTCAGGTCTTTGCAAACTTGGTGGGTCACTGCAAATGAAAACACTGTGTCCGGTAAGTTTTAGCTGTTTCAGTTGTAGTCATGAAGTATTTGACGAGCTTTTTTACATTTTAATTTCTTCCTGTGTCAAAAGGATCCATCTCCCTCTGTCTGGGTCCCTCCAGGGTGTTTTATTCTGGCAAATGAGTTGTTTCTCCCTGGAGGCTTTGTATTTTGTTGCTCACTGATCAGCCATCTTGTCTTCTCCCCACATGTTTTAATATCTTATGGTTTCTTTCATATGAAAAACACAAAATATAAACAAAGACAAAAATAAAAGACAGATAATACACAATAAAGAGATAGATCCTTTGCAAAAAAGAAGGTAACAGACATGAGGAGGTGGGTGGAGAGGACCAAGGAGGGAGGAGTAAGGAAGGAAAAGAAAGAAGAATTAAGATGCATTATGTACATATACAAAATGGAAGGGAATTTGCTCACTGTGTTCCCTGTGAGTAATATACAGCTCATCTCACCACAGTGAAGACCCATAGACTGAAATAAATTATAAGTACAAAGTGCCTGAAAGATTGAGTTCTGATGAGGGTTCCCTTCCTAGTTTGCAGATGGCCACCTTCAGACTGTCTTCATATTATGTAGAAAGAAAGAAATACTATATTGTTTCTTATAATGATACTAGTCCCATAAGACCAGGGTCTCATATTTATGGTCTAATTTAATCTTAGGTACATTGTACTCCAAATGCCAGCACACTGGATTTTGTGGCTCCAACATATGAACTGGAAGGCACAGTTCTGTTTGTATTCAAAGGGACTGAAGTTTGATTTTGATACTTGCTTCCATCATCATGGCAGAAGAAAGGAAAGAATGTAACAAATTCTGAATTAGTTTACAAAGCATGTGCAAAGATGTTACACATGCCAGTTCTCCTTGCATTTCATTGATCAAAACACATCACAAAGTCATTCACTGTTAACTTTGTAGTGGATGAGAAAATATAATCCTACCACATGCCTTCATAATGGAAAGAATGTTTTATGAATAGTACTTATATATACCACATTCTATCTTTCTGGATATCAAAGGTTTGTTTCCCTCTTTTTTCCATTCATAAAGCATATTTAATCCTATTTATAAAGGGGATAATCCAGTAGTCTAGTCTGTAACTAGTATCAACTTCAAAATCCAGAATCTAGGATGATGTGGTCTTGTCAGGTGCCATGCAACTTCCTTTGATCCATAGATGTACACTTAAAAGAAAGTTTATCTGTCCATTGCAATCAATTATATAATAGTGAAAGAATTATGAAATCCTTAAGAAGTTTTTCCATCATCAAACACACAAAATATTTTTCCTCTAAAAAAAATTCCAAACCCTACTGGGCAGATATTTGAGAACTCCTTATCATAAAGGTAAGAAATGTTTGTAGGTCAACCATAGTTTTGATTCTATGGCATTGGATTCAGCTGTCTGGAAGGTTATCCTCTTCCTTTATAGTTTTTAATTATAGCTGAAATAAATATGAGAGAATATTTACCTTAGGAGATAACAACATTCTCAGATGGCTTGCTACTTCAGATTTTTGGCTACTTTTCATGCAGATTGAAATTTTTTGAAACATTAAATGCATAGCTATTTTTATTAATTTGATTCAAGTCAAATCTCAAGTCTAATCTACGTCCTTTTGTAGACATAGTTGTTTTTTAATTTTATTTTTATTAGTCTGTATTGACAGTACATAATAGTTATATTGTAAACAACACATCTTAATTTTTTTCAGTTCCGTACTTCTTAAATCTGCTATTTTTATTTTTTCTCTCCCATGTCTTTCTCTCCCTTTCACTAATTAATTTCTGGAAACATAGATTATTTAGGCTTTGGATAAGAGTTATGCTTTCATTTATCATGAGTAATTTTGTCTTGTCCCACAAACCTAATTTGACCTTTACTCTAGAAAACCTTAATCCACTCAGTTGTAAACAATGGTGCTGACACCAAATATTTGATTTGATTCTTCTCTTAAGCCTATTTTGATCAGACTTTGTCATACAGATATGTTTTATTTATGTATTTATTTATTTATGTTTTATTGGCTGAGGTTGCGAATAAACTGCATGGTCTGTACCCAAATGTCGTGAATTTCTGGACTCCTATTTCTTTTTTCTGTTTAATATTCTTTCAAATACTGCCCAATTCCATTTAAAGCTTATATGTTCTTTGTAGTATCTTGTTAAGTACAGTAAAGGTACCTAAACAAACTGTTAATGGTCTATTTCCTAACCCGTTTCCCTAGAGCTATAAGTTCATTGAACATATGATCTATGTATTAGCCAGCTTTCCTCTTGCTGAGTCACAATGTTCTACAGCCACAACTTAAAGAGGAGAGATTTAATTTGGCTCGAAGTTTGTAGAATTCTATTCAGTCCATGATTGGCTGGCTTCAAGATAGACACAGCATGACAAGAGAACATGGCAAAGGAAAGCTATTTACCTCATGACAGCCAGAAGGCAGAGACAGACAGACAGACAGACAGACAGGCAGACAGAGAGGGGAGCGGCAAGGAGATAGAGAGGAAGATGTGCCCTCCAAAAGGATATCCTAAGTCATACACCTTTTCCAAGCAGGTCCCTCTCCTAATAGTATATTCAGCTATGAAAACATCAGTGAGTAAAACCACTGATGAATCTTCTGCCTCTATGATCCAATGTCCTTCTAAAAGCCCCACCTCTGAACACATGAGAATTTGGGAAAACATACTAGAACTAAACAATAACAATCTGCTGTGCAAATTACCACAAGCAAGAGATTTGCCAAGTATTTTCTCACCTATAACTTATCTTTCCAGCCTCTAATAGCAGTTTCTTCACTACTCAGTCTCACAATCAATGTTGCATATTTATAATTTCTGTTTTGGAAATGTTCTATGATTATTACCAATTTCAGTGTGAGATAAACCCTAAAGGCTTACTATAACCAAAATGTATTTGAGAATCACAGTTTGTATCTAACATGGGATGAAGGATGGCTCTTACCATGTGACTATCCAGAGATTCAAACTAATGGAACATTATTTTCAAAGCTTCCCTGAACATTCACAGAATTATTGGACAGACAGCATGGTAATTATATACAAGCTTTTAAGGCTAATGCCTGAAAATGACACATGTCATTTCTGCTTTCATTTAATTATCAGAACAAATTATGTCCTCTATCTAATAGTAAAGGAGGTAAGGAAGGCCAAGCTTACCATTTTCCCAGAAAGTTGATAATGTGAACTATTTGCAAATCTCACTGCCCACCACTACCATCACTATAGTTATACAGTTTCCTTTACTACAGATATACTAGCCATTAATATTTACATGATGATGAGCCTCTTGTGTGCAATAAATGCTGAACAAATAAAAATACAATAATTATTAAAACACAATTCAGTAAAGGACTGATAATTATACAAGACTATAAAAAAGTTATTTAAGCCAGCTACACTAGCAAATGTTCATGCTGTTCACTAAATGTTAGCTATAGACTTCAAATTGCTAACACTGCAATAGATGCTATATAAATTAAAATAAACTAAAACAAAAAATATTTTCTGAAAGCTTACTTTTCAGACTAGCAAGGGATGAAGTATTCTGGTATGTTTAACTTTTAGTAAACTAAGTTTAAAACAAAAAAGGCATTAACTTTTCTTATTATTTTGTAAGAACTTTTCATTGTTTTAAATTACTACTTTTGGTAAGATGTGTTATTTAATCTCCTTATATTAATGATTTTTTCAGTGAGTCACAGTTATTAATCTAATCCAGAGTATTATTTACACCATAGAAAACATTATAGATTTTAATGACTCTGTATTAATTTCCTATGTTTTTAACCTTACGCTTTAAAAAGTTATTCATTCTAACACAGTATTTAGTACCTCAAAAGTAAAAATTGTTGTTAATACACTAATTTATTTTCTTATGTAAAGGGTAAAAGTCATTTTAATTGGGTAATTTTGTTACTCAATCCATTATCCTAAATGCTAATTATTCTTAAACCATGTATAGCATACATACATAATAGTTTTGACAATATGCGGAATTGACAGAATAATATTACATTAATGGACATTATATGTCCATTACAGCTACTTGATTCTTCCAGAGTAACTAACATATAGCCTTGCACACTTGTTAGGTTTAATTCAAAATAAGCTTTAGAATTTTCAGAAAGATGAAGGTACAGTTAATTGAAGAAGGCCAAGAGGAGGAAGACGTAAGGAGCATTCTGGATGAACATAAGTTTTACACAACAATTTAGCAGTTAGAGAAAAAAAGATTTTATTAATCCAATCATCAATTTTGTACTTGAAGCCCCTATACTGAGTCTCCTGCCCCTCTACTGAGTCCCCTCCATCCCTCCTATATGGGAAACCCCTTCCCTCTAACCTTGCCTTTCCATTTCTAGAAGTATTTTGCTATCTCACACACAAAAATCAATGAAAATCCTGAATTTTAAGTATAAAGCAAAGTGGCAGAAAAAGTCATTAAATGGTAAAAATTCAAAATTAGGTGTTAATATTTATAGGTAAAAATGTGGGCATTTATTTTACTTATGTTTCCCCCTTCCTCCTTTATGAAAGAGAAAAAAATTTGTACGTTACAACTCAAATCAATGTAGCTTCAATGTACACCAAAGAACATAGAAACAAATCACCAAAGTATTTTTGTATCATTAAGAAAGAGTCAATGATTACTAGCTTTAACACAATTAACACCAATACAAAGAGCTGTTCATACATAAAATGCCATTGGAAAGAAAACTTTCATTTCCTATTAAGTTTTTGTTTTGTAACTACTCTAATTAAACCACTATTCATAAACAGAATTTTCTTAATTTTCTAAAATTATACACAACCTCATAGAAGAACATTTGCAAGGTAAAAAGATTTTCCTTATTAAAATACTATCAAATATGGTGAAAAAGAAACTACAAATCACTAGTCTACATTGCATTTCTCTTCTCTCACTGCACTGACTTACATTTTTGTGATACAAGAAAAACAAGCAAATCTTATTGGAGACTGTGCTAAAGGTGGTAAACCCTCCCCCTGCTGTGCACCCCCAGTAATGAGACTGAACCCAGAGCCTCTGCACTAAGCTACAAAAGCACAAGCCTTCCTTCTTTCTTTCTTACTTTCTTTTCTTTTTTCTTTTCTTTTCTTTCTTTCTTTCTTTCTTTCTTTCTTTCTTTCTTTCTTTCTTTCTTTCTTTTTCCTTCCTTCCTTCCTTCCTTCCTTCCTTCCTTCTTTCCTTCTTTTTATTTCATTTATGTGGGGGTTTTTTATTGTTGCTGTTTTGGTTTTGGGGTTTTTTGTTGTGTTGTATTGTGTTTTGAGACAGGGTCTTGCTAAGTCACCAACTTGCCTAGGCTGGTCTTGAACACTCAATCCTCTTACCTCGGCCTCTCACAGTTCAGGGATTGTTACAGGTTCATATACCTGGCTCCACTATTCATTGTCACATAAGTCAGGGCCTAGTTCTGGAAGTGGAAATTATACAACAGAAGGACACTTCTCACAGCACTCCAGTATCCTCACGTCAATTATGACTGGGATCCTAGCATTTATCCAGTGGGAAACAAAAGGAAAAATTTCACAAGCTCGAGACATAATGAGATCTCTCTGTCCAGTCACTTGAAAATCATTTATCCTCTGTTTTTATACATACCAATAAGCACAGTAAGCAAATTTGCAAGCTTGCAAGGCCACTACTTTTGACACATGAAAAATATTAAGTTTCCAACATATACAGAGCTGGAACTCCCCAACTCCTTCAGTGATGATAATCATAAATGCTTGCTCTCTTCCTTCTATGAGTTTATTGCCAACTGATTGGCCCTGTTTCTCTCATATTCTTAATTAGATGTAGTAATGTTGATATCAAATGTATAATTGCACCCATAGGCCAGGCTGATATTTAAAAATGAAATATTTTGGCAATAAGAAAACCAGGGAGAAAATGTAGGTTATATTGTGACTCTTCATCATTTTCACTAAGTTAAAAACATGTTTCCTAGGGATGATGATATTCCCAAAGATATTACTCTTTAACACACAATTTTATTTTGATTGGCTTTTGGTGGGGGGAAGTATCCATCTATTAGAACTATTTGAATTAACAAGAGTTTTAGAGATTTTGATTTTAACAGAAAATGTTTATTAAAGTGTGTACAATAATCATGTTTGAATATCTTTTCCATGATAGGAGTCAGTGGTGCTGTGCTGCTCAGAGTTCTCAAGAGAGCCTGCCAGGAGGAGTGCAATCAACCAAGAGCCTCCTGTACCCATGAGTTTCGGTCCATGGCAACTTTCATGCTAAGACCAGCTCTCTCCAGGCTGCATGGAAGCACACTACAGTTAGACTATCTCTAAACAACACAGATCTCTGCTAACAGACATTGAGATCCCATCCCCCACACACTTCTCTGAGCCTACAGCAAAAGACCCTGCCCCTCCACCCTTTCCAGTCCCCTTGCCTGTACTGGTATCAGACCTCTGTTGTGCATGAAGCTCTCTAATGACTCTGCCTACCCCTTCTGCTTTTACTATTCCTCCCGTGTTTCCCTCAGTAAATCTCCTGCACTGTTTGTTTCCTGAAAGACCCAAATGGACACTTACAAGTACTGGTATATTTAAAACAAAAAATCTAAATTGTTACTGATTTTAATCTGTAAATTTCTTAAGCTTGAATTGTATAAATTTCACCTTGGCCTTGAAAAGTTACCAAGAGATTGAGTCTTATGTTAGAACTTCTCGACTTTTAGCTGCATATCCTTTGGGTCCTTTGTGAAATAAGAATAAAAGGATCTCTTCAGTAGAGGTCTTCCTTCCACTGAGAATTGAAAGGATTTTGTTTTGATCTCCTGTGTTCCTTGGGCTTGCATTTTGAATGACAGTGGTCTCTTTTGAATGACTAGGTAAAAACAGAAATATGTAACTAGTGATGTAGTCCCTCCTCTGTAGACAGACAATAATAGAATGAAGAGTGGGAGCTTCATTTCCAGAAAACTGAGTAGTATCATTCAGTTCCACACTTGTCAAACTACTGTTGAGACCAAGCTTTTAAGACTGATCTTAATATGGTTCCTTAGGCATGAAAATGCAAATATTCTCCCAAAACCTTGTCTGTACAACTTTTAACTGTGGAGTATTTTTGAAAAAAAGTATATTTCTTATGTATTTTGCATGTATTCTTTTAATTCAAGATCTATAAATACAAGACATTTCCTGAAGTAGTAAAACTTACTTTATCTATACTAACATACACTCAACCCCAGATAATCTTTGATCTGCTTTCTGTCATCATAATTTCCTTTCTCTAAAATATTACATAAATTGAAACATATAATTATTTATGTCTTTTTTGGCTCCATATATTTTTAAGTCTTATCTATATTGTAGCATGTACTAATAGTTCTCTCTTTTTAACTGTCGAGAAGACTTTCTTCTCTGCAAATATAGCATAAACTATAGATCTTTCTGTTGATTAACACCAGGCTAGTGTATTTTGGCTATTAGAAATACACCTGCTGTGAGTGTTGGTGAAATACACTTCAATTATCCTGAATATATATCCAGAAATAGAATTTCTGGGACGTGGATTAAGTGACCTCCTCATTTCACTTGGATTTATTTCCCCAGTGGTTAGAATACTTCCTCTAAATGGGCTTCCAGAAAAGTTACTTTGCACAGTGAGTCTTCTGAGATCTCATACACCCATGAATTTACTTATTGAGCTATCATATTTTAATGATGTTTTGCTAGTTATAAAATGTTAATTCAAAGTTGTTTCAACATTTTAAAAATTATTACACTATGGTGCCTTGCAATCACCGTTGAGAAGTCAGATGGAATCTGCTTTTTCAGTGGTCTACACTTTGCTTCTGGAAACTGATAGTACTTTTTACATTGGTATGTGTTTAAATTTTACTAAAATTTTACTAAGTGTATAGTGTGCACAGATGTACCTTTTTCCTTCTCTTTCCTGCATTATATTTTTGAGATATTTTTATCTGTCTTCTACCTTCTCAGAATTTCTCTTAAATATTCTACCTCTTAATTGCTCCCAGACATGTTCTCATGGAGTTTTTCAGTTACTTCCATTCTATTTAGTATTTTGCAATTTTTAAAAGTTTTTACTATCATATTTGTCATCTCCCATGGTTCCTTTTGGTTTGTTCTTACAATAATTATTTCTGCCTTATTTTATCAATCTTTTATGTTTCCCAGGATATTGGCTATGTTCATTATATAGCTAACAATTTACATAATCTCAAAACTGTATTAAAAACACATTTGTATCTAGAAGATACAAAAACAGCTACTCAGGATTGTTGTTGTTTTGTTCTATGTAGACTAATTTTCTTGGCAGTATAAGAAACTATGACTAATAATTATTGACAGTAACTAAGGCCAGTCTTCTGTCGCATGCTATACCTGGCAGGTTTTACCAGTAGCACATACTCAAGGACTCTGCACCCATGCCTCAATCTGGATTCGGCTACTCCATCTTTATCAGAGAAATTTACCTTACATATATACCTGTATAGTGCCATCTTTGTTAGTAGCTTTCTCTCTTCTATATAATCAGCCACATGTGAAGGAAAGCAGATGAGAGAAAAAATGTTCACAGACTGGAGGTAAAGTTTAGTGGTAGAGCACTTGCCAAGCATGTGCAAGGCTTCAAGTTTAATCCAAAGAAGGGAAGGAAGGAGGAAAGGAAGGAAGGAAGGAAGGAAGGAAGGAAGGAAGGAAGGAAGGAAGGAAGGAAGGAAGGAAGGGAGAAAGGAAGAAGAAAGGGAGGGAGGGAGAAAGAGAGGGAGGGAGGAAGTGAGGGAGGAAGGAAGGAAAAGGCAAAGGAAGGGAAAAGGAAGAAAGGAGGGGGGAAGCGACCAATAAACTTTCCTACTGATATCTACTGCTATTTGCTCTTCTCCCTAGCTAAGGTGTCTGTTTCTTCCCTAATGTCACTATCATAGTCTCTGCAACCCTGAGCTTGAGCTGCTATTTTTCTGTTTTACAGAAGTCATGATGCTAAGGCAATCTGGAGGAGAAAATTTGGCAACCTCTGTGGGATGCTTTTATTTCCCTCCATTTTTCCTATGACATGAAACCAAAGTTTTCTGAAGAGAATTTTCTCTTTCTCACATACTATTTATATGAAAAAGGTAAGATAGAGATCAAGAAAATGAGCCATAAAGTATTTGCCTGGCACACTACCTGGGACAAGAATTTTGCCTGGGAAAATTAAGTTTGTAGGGTTTTGAGAAACCTCAGGGTTAATCTCTCTGAAATACCAAAACACATGAGAGGTTATAGTTGTATACTACAGGGCTTTTAGAGGTACCCTGCAATATATCCCATTCCAATAATGATTGCACATAATATTGTTATTTATATGTAGATAAATTATTCTATATTATGGTTCTATTTCTCACTCTACCACCAGATCCCTGGATAAAGCCTTAGGCTCATTAAAACACAACTTCCTTTCATTTCTAGCAACACAGCCTGGGTTCCTTGCACCATAGTCATTTCTGACATCAGAATCTTACAAGCAAAAGAATTGTTGCTCAAATCAAAATTAATTCCTCTATCTTTTGCTCCAGCCCCATTACCAATCTGTCTCAGAAATGTAAGCTCTGAAACAAGCCTTTATTTCCTTTCAGTCTGACTGAGGCACGTCCCCTTTCTAAGAAAGCATAACTGAAAGTCTTTCAGCAAGGCTCTTGGCAACTTTCCCCTGATGCTGTGATTGTGTTACTGACCTCTTTGATAAGAGGTTTCTTCCAGATGACATCCCCTAACATTCTGTGGCATGCCACATTAATTCATAGAATATAAACATATTGTTATTCCACTCCCAAAGACAACCTTTATAGGAAGGATATCGAATGTTCTGAGAAGTTCACATTCTGCTGGCCAAAATGATATTCTAATGTACAATTTACCTCCACGTAATGAGGACCAGCATATTGAACCTGTCTAGACTTCAATTTCTTATCAGTGAAATGAAGCCTTCCTTCCAGTTTACCAGTAATAGATTTAAAGTCTCTTAAAAAATAATTTTCTAATAGCTGTCTACTCTCACCTTAACATTTATTTGTTTCATCTTCCATTTTTCTAAGACTTGCTCTCCTCTTTCCCTAACTTTATTCCAATTTTTAATTTTCATACACTCCACAATTTGACAACTTGACAACCCATTTCCCATCAAAATAAGCTCAATAATTGTATTATCCATAGATGATTTAAACTGGAAATTTAGACCAGGACTTTCTATGTTAGAATCCCTCTTACACTTTTAGCAAGACATTAAAAAATACTATAAAAGAAAATTTACCCTACAGAAGTACACTTCTTTCTTGTTTGTTTTTTTATACGCATAGATTAGAGAAAAAAAAAGCAAAAATGATCCTGTGGCTTGGCAAGGTGACACATACCTGTAATCCCAGTACTCGAGAAGCTGAGGCAGGAGGAACACTGTGAGTTTGAGGCCAGTCTGGGCCACAAAATGAGTTCAAGGCCAGCATGAACTTCATTGCAAAACCCTGTCTCAAGGAAAAAAAATCTGGTGCAAATTTTGGCAGGATATTTATATATGATAAATGGTCTGTTGGGTAATATTTTGTGGATAGCATTTTTTTTTCAATGACTAAGTATTCCTACATTTCTAACTACAGCTAGCTAAGATTAAATTTATAGTATCTGAGGCAAGAAAGACAGATCAATAAAGTCCTAGAGAGGAAAGAGAAGACATCAGGAAGGAGCTGAAATTATTTCAGTATAATTGGGGTACAGGGAAGAAAGTAGAAGTAGTAACAGGTAACATCAGAGGCTGAAGCAAACGCTGTTTTTGATAGACCATGAAAGCCGTTATAGGAGGGCTGCTGGCAAAGTAAAACCACTAAGAGACCGCAGGTATGAGAACACCTTAGGTGTCCACTGGCTGAAGAAGCAGAACGTGATAGAGTCGGTATTGGAGAAGGAAGAACTGTGGTTAGGAATCCTATTAGGAGGTGATGGAAATATCCTGGCTGGTGCTAATGGTGGCCTGGACTAAGTACATGAATAGAAGAGAACCGGTTTGAGAATAAGCAAGAAAAAATTACAGGTCTTTCTTTTACTTTTTTAAGAAAGAGAGAGGAATCGAGAAATTAACCCAGTTTTCCAGCTAGGGAAACTGAATATGGTGCCAATGATTAATTCTCACACACAAAAATAGAAATACAATAGATTGGAGTTTGTGGTCAGTTATGTTTCAGGTATTTAAAACAAGATGTCATTTAAAAGTGACTACAGTTCTTTGGCAAAGTTTAAGTAAGTTCAACCAATAGAATTCATCATAATAATCTTTCTTTCAGAATTAAACATGAATATGAATATTTTCTGATCCTGAGAATTATTTTTTCCAGGACTGGGACCTGAATCCAGGGTCTTTACACTAAGCTACACCCTTAGTTATTTTATTTAATTATTATTTATTTTGAAGCAGAATTTCTAAGTTATTAATTTTCCCTTGTTGTGCTCAAAATTATAATCCTCTTGCCCCTGCTTACCAGAGTGCTAGCATTACAAGCATGTGGAACCATGTCAAGCTTGATCCATGAAACTTAAAACACACTCCAGTCTTATCAGAGCCTTGTGCTATTCAGAAACATTGGTTGCTAATAGAATTTACAACTTGTGTTGCTCTATGGGGCACCATTCACATAACAATCTTGGCGTTACAATGTACTTTTCTGTCTAAAATATAAACACTTAGTTCCAGTAGTATTTTTCACATAAGTAGAAAAAAAAATCAACAGTTTGTATGGAACTACAAAAGGCTCAAACTAGTCAAAAAACATCTTAAGCAAGAATAAAAACATAGTCTGTGATTTCAAGCTGAATCACAAAGCTATAGAAATTCAAACAGTATAGCACTGTGATAAAAACATACAGGCAGGTGGAATGAAATGAAAAAATCCATAGATAAATCTATGTATATATAAACAACTAATATTTGATGAGGATACCAAGAATACACAACAGGGAAAGAAAAGTTTTCAATAAATGGTGCTGGGAAAATTGGATATCCGTATTAAAAAAGTGAAATTGAACTCTTGTGTTCCAACAGATAAAACACTATCTGAAAGTATATTTTAGAGTTAAACTGAAAGTCTGAAATTGTAAGCTCTTGGAATAAAACATGTGAGAGAGTTCCTTGACATCACTCTTGACAATACATATTTGGATATGACAACAAAAGTTCAAGCAAAAAAAAAAAGTAAGTGGAACCACAACAAACTAAAAAAAACTCCTTCACAGAAAAGAAACAACATGAAAACATAACCTAGGTCATAGAATAAAATATTTGTTAGCCACTTATATAATAGAAGGTTAACATACAGCTATATATGAACTTAAGCAACTACATAGCGAAAATAAAGAAAAGGAAACACAATGTTCAAAATCTACCGGGACATTTTTCCAAACAAAGAATGCAAATAAGTCAATAGGTATATGAAAAGGAGCTCAAAGTCTTTATTATCTATGAAATATGATTGAAGGTCACAATGAGCTATTAATTCATACTCATTAGGATGACTATTATGGAAAACACAAGAGACTCACGATGGTGAGGATAAGAACAGGGAAGGTTTGTACGCTGCTGGTAGAAATCTAGAATGCACAGCCATTATGGGAAAAAGTAAAGATATTTCTCAAATATTCAGAAGCAGCAACTATCATATGATCAAGTAATCCCACTTCTGGGAATGTATTCAAAGGAAATGAAATCCATTTGTAAAAGAGATATTTTTACCCCTATGTTCAATATAGTGTTATTCCCACAACAGTCAAGGTATATAAATAGCCTAAGCATCCATCTCCAGGTGGATATACACATACATATAATATTTGATCATAAAATTAAGGAAATCCTGTCATTTGCAGAAATATACATCAACCTAGAGGACATTACACTATGTGAAATAATCCCTGACATGGAAAGACTAATACCACAGTGTCTCATGTATGTGTGAAATCTAAAAAGCTGAACTAATAGAAAAATATGTTGTTAGGTTCTGGAAAGTAGTAGAAATTGGAGATGCTAGTCTAAAGGTCAAAATTTTGAGTTCTAAAATGAAGACATTCTTGATAACTAATGCATAGAATATATGATGAAATACATAGTAATTTGATTATGGTAATCACTACTTTTTGTATATGTATTACTGATCATCACATTACATAATTTCAATATATTCAATCTATATTCATTAATTAAATATTTTAATACAATTTGAGAAATAAAAATAAAATGGAGACAGTATCTTTACTTAGGGGAAAGGAAGGCTAACAAATTGTGATTATTATTTACAAAATGGAACTCTTACTGAAAAAAATGTATGAGACGCAGAAATCTGATTTCATACTCCTACACTCCTTTAGGCTAGTCATAGGTGGAACTGGAAATTCTCTCTAACTTAAGTCAGATCTTTCCAGGCTCCATATATTTACAATTAGGCTTTTACCCACAGTATTCAATAATTATATCTAAAAAGGAATTTTTTGGGAGGGAGGGGTACTGGGGATAGAACTCATGACCGCATGCTTGCAAGGCAAGCACTTACACAGCTGAGCTAGAAAGGAGACTTTAAAAAGTCCAGAAATAAACTGAGCAGAGGGTAGCAGGTAGCATTTATTCTGCATTGCAATTGAATAAACAGCCACATCATCACACACTACACTGTTCTCAGAAGTAAGTAATTTTCCTTTGAATTATTTAATATTTGAATATAAAGTCATTAGTCCTTGTTGCAAAAGGGATTTGGAGATCATCTGGCTATTTTCTCACTTGGCAAGTAAACAAAAACTCAAAGAAATGAAATACTTTGTCAGCAGCAATGCTCTGTACTGGAGGCAGGTCATCTAACTCCAGGTCTTCACACTTACTGGATTGCACAACTTCTCTGTGAAATAACACATAAGTGAATATAATACATTCATCTCAAAGGACAGAAATCTGGCTATATTCATCTAATTCTCATGTGTCTGTGTGTGTGAATGGGCACATGTTCTCCCAGTAATCCAGTCATTACTCTAACAATATAAAATCAGGAGGTTTCTAAACCATGAATTCACAAGCACTCTAGCCCTGTCATGATCAAGTGTTCAAATTGCTTCAAATCATAAAAAAAAAAAAAATAGGGCCAGGGATACAGCTCAGCATCACAGTGCCTGCCTGGCAAGCATGAGGTCCTGAGTTTGATTCTGGTACCAAAAAATTAATTAATTAAAATAAAAATAAAAGAGCTTTATTATGAATTCATCACCAAATCAAGATTGATTTAGTGGTTCTCAAATAGGGGCAACTTCACCATCAGAAGGCACTTGGCAACTTCTGTAGATATTTTTGATTATCACAAATGGAAAAGTTACTGTTGCTACCTAGTGGGTAAAAGGCCAGTAGCGCTTCTAATCATGAATGCAGATGGTAGAGCCCTACAGAGAATTTTCCCAATTAAAATATCAATAGACCTGAGGTCAAGAACACTAGCCCAGATTAATTATACAAGCCAGAAATCTAAAACTTCCACCACTGAGTAAAGGCAATGGCATCAGTTGGAAAGAAGTAAAAAATGGGCCTGGGGATATAGTTCAGTGGCACAAGTACCTGAGTGGCAAAGTGTGAGGTTGTGAGTTTGATTTTCATTACAGAAGAAGAAAAAGGAGGAGGAGGAGGAGGAGGAGAAAGAAGGAGAAAGAGAAAGAAGGAGGAGGAGAAAAGAAGGAGGAGGAGAAAAGAAGGAGGAGGAGGAGGAGAAGAAGGAGGAGGAGAAGAAGGAGGAGGAGGAAGAAGAAGAAGAAGAAGAAGAAGAAGAAGAAGAAGAAGAAGAAGAAGAAGAAGAAGAAGAAGAAGAA